>CAIGRB010000795.1:16551-40657 GCA_903798255.1 Fraxinus quadrangulata | reverse complement strand
CATACTTTGTTGTTGATGGTGCATTGTGTTCTAAAAATCTTCTTGCCTTCAAATTGGAATCTTTTATATCTTCTCGATAAACTTCCTTAGAATTCTTAATAATTTGCGTGTATTCAAACATAGCTAGGACTTGAGGAAACTCTCTAGTCACTTGTTGCCGTATTTTAAGCTTGTTGAAGCAACCAACATTCATAGCAGTAAAAGTCTGCAAATTCTTGTCAGTTTGCTTCTCCATGGGCTTGTTATTCCTTTCAAGACTCAACGTAGTTAGCATTTGCGCGATGTTGTGAAGGGTTTAATCAATCCCGTCGATTCATTGTTCGAGTTTGTTGAGCCTCCGCTTGTCGTTGGCAATTTGACTACCACCAGGACCATCGTCTATCATCAAATTGAGGCAATTTCCTTGCTCTGATACCAATTTTGGTTCGGAAGAATTATAAAATTCTTGTAATAAGAATTGAAAATAAGAACTATATCAGAATAATCTTGCTTTGTATTAATTTATGATTGATTGTTGCTCAAAATTGTATAATGTCTTTGTATTTATATGCGAAACTATTTCCTAATTCTATTAATATAAGGAAACTAATATAAAATTCTAATCTAATTAATAAAGAAAAGAAATCTTATTCTAGACAAGAAATAAGAATAAAAAGATAAAACTTATTAGAATTAGAAAAGGAACTAGAAAAGATAAATCACAATTGTAGTAGGAAATTACTAATCATGATTATGTACTACATCATCTTGGTTTTTTTCCATTTGCTCATCCTTGTTTCTTGTAAATCTTCGCTCTGCTTATAAATTCCTGACTCTGTCTTGAGTTGCTTACCATCTTAATATCCAAAAAAATGATTACATATTTTCTTAACAATCATTTGGTATTTATATTTTCTTGGAAGTTGGAGTATCCAACTAGAAATCTGGTTGCGAGGTATGTGGATCAAATGTAGTAATATTAATGAAATATTGTCCTGTCTCTGTAATTGATTGATTTGAGTATACAGCTGGAGATCTGGTTACGATGTATGTGGAGCAATGGAGTAATATGAATGAAATATTTGTTTGTCTCAGTAACTTTTGATTGAGATAAGATGTTTGGATCTTGATGTGATAAAGGCACAGTGAATAATGATGTTAAAGAAAGCAGTTTACTGGCTGTCTCTGTATGTGACAGTGCCCTTTTCTATAATTGTCAAAAGTGTGTTTCTATTTATTTTGTGCAACTTGTTCAGGTGCTGATTTGAGTAATTCACTTTTCTTTCCTTTTAAGAGGCAATTGTTGTGATATTTATTGAGTGCCCTTGGTGAATAATAGATAACTGGTTGCTTTCATAATAGTTAGACCATCCAAGTTTGATGTGCACTTCTTTGTGCATGACTTTCATTAGATCAGCCTTGGATCTTGGGTACATTACTTGAAAGTTAAAAGGTCAGCGAAGTGTTTGATCTGAAATCTGGACATGTTTTGGCATTAGAAGTTGTCCTCTTAATAATCTATTAAGGACATTTTATAAGGTGAGGTTCATATGTGGCAAGGCCTATTAGAGGTGCTTCTGTGATTATTTCCACTAATTTTGGTATTGATAAATATTCCTCTCATACGATATTTCACTTACCTTCTCGCCTTTTGTTCTCATGTTTCCTTCCTTTGCAACAGTGTTCTGGTTCATAGTGGTGGGGTGCATGGTGGACATTATTATGCTTTTATCAGGCCAACTCTTTCCGACCAGTGGTAAGTGTCATACATCTGAAAAAAAAAATATATATATATATATGTATGCATGTTCTCTTCTATTGTTATGAAGGATTATACAATTGAACTCTCCTGGGAGGGGAGAGGCGTTCAACTGGAGTTTTATCTTAAATGCTGACATGCATTTTTAGTTTTAGCTGCTTTAGGACTTCTACACACTCATCCCGTCTGTATTTTTTTTGGGTGTATGTGAGAATATGCATTTTGGTTATGTTTTTTAAAAGTATTTGAACATCATATGAGGCTTGCTTTGAGGTTTGTGGTTTCCTTTTAGGTACAAATTTGATGATGAGAGGGTCACTAAAGAAGATACAAAGAGAGCATTAGAGGAGCAGTATGGTGGTGAGGAAGAGGTATGATCCCTACATTTGTATCTTGTTGCACTTCCACTTTTATTCTGTTTCTAATGTTCATTTTGTCCAACAGTTGCCGCAGACGAATCCTGGTTTCAATAATACTCCATTTAAATTTACAAAATACTCAAACGCCTACATGCTCGTTTATATACGTGTGAGTGATAAGGATAAGATAATGTGTGATGTGGATGAGAAGGATATTGCGGAACATCTTAGGGTAAATTTGTTAAGATTTGAAATTCATTCTTTCATCCTATTTGATGTAATGAGTTTAGTTATAAAACCTAACATCCTTTACTTGTTCCAGATAAGACTGAAAAAAGAACAAGAAGAGAAGGAAGACAAGAGAAGATATAAAGCACAGGCTCACCTTTATACTATTATCAAGGTTATCCTAGTGGACCATTTTTCTCATGTAAGCTTGATCTCTGCTGAACTGGTTTGCTGAAGCAATTTACTGGAATACGCAGGTTGCTCGAGACGAGGATTTAAGGGAACAGATTGGGAAGGATATATTTTTTGATCTTGTTGATCACGATAAAGTCCGTAGTTTTCGAATTCAGAAACAGATGCTTTTTAATCTTTTCAAGGTGTGCTTGCTTACTTATCTTTTCTATTAATTAATTGAAACTTGGGATCGGATTTATTTGTTTATGTGTAATGAATGTAGGGCAATTCTATTTTATTTTATTTTCTAAACATACTTTAGACACAGACATTTATCCTTGAGAAAGTTGCATAGCACTTGAGAACCCAAATATGGTAAATGTCAATGTTTTGAAAACCTGTTCTGGAAAAGTAGAGGCTCAAGGGTCAAAGGGTTGGATCAGGGTCGAACTGCAGGTCAAGTAAATTGTATAAAGTAATGATATTTATTTAAACGCGTCAGTACCAGTTTATGCCTTTTTAAACATTACATACCAGAAAAATATATGATTCAGTTTTCTTTTAATCAATGTAAAATCTAAAACAAACTTTAATGTTTTCTAGACCTCAATGATACTTGTAACATGATATGTGTTAGGGCTCAGTCTCTCTTTAACTAAAAATTTCCCTATTTTTTTAAATCTCTCATTTTTATCTGTTAGTTTTTCTATTTTTATTTTTTCAAATCCAACATGGTTTTCATCTCATTATTTGTGGTTAGGTTACCTAAAAGTTTCATCACCTTCTTTTCCTAGACGCTCAACTTTCTCTTCAGTTTATTTATAGTTCTTATAGCATTGGTGTTGCCCACTGGCAGGGGGGGGGTGGGGGGTGGGGTAAGTTTCGCTGGAGACCTTGTAAGCGATCTATCTTGCAAATGAGATTCAACCCCCCATTCAAGTTTCCCACCATTCACCTAGAAAACAAATCTCGTTCACTATATTTATTTTCCTGACTAATAACTGCTCTGGCCAACTCTGCATTTTTCCATCCTTCAATTTTAAGCTACTAAGCTTACGTGGCAATTCACAGATTATGATTCCTGCCATGTCTTTGCCAACAATATAGTTCCATTTTCATTATTCAAGCTGTTCGAACTTCTAATTTTCCACTTATGATTGTCAATTATCTGTAGCACATCTGGAAATAATTGTATCAATTTGATACATTTTAATGTATGTTCTCTCTCTCATTATTACAGGAGGAGGTTGCCAAAGAATTTGGTATACCAGTTCAATTTCAGCGTTTTTGGATTTGGGCAAAGAGACAGAACCACACCTATCGTCCAAACCGTCCATTGACGCCACAGGATGAAGCACAGACTGTAATTCGCTATTTTCTTCTCCTTTTTGTTAAATTCACATAATGATGATGTTATCTGTGCTTATTACAACTTAGTATTTGCACTTATTGAGTTGAAGGATTCCCATTGCTTATGTCAACTAAACTTTAAGAGGTTGATTGATTTATGATTTAGAGCACTTAGAGGAGCACCAATTTACGAACTATTATATCATAATAGGTAATGAGAGTGGATCTATAAAGAAGGTTTAGCTGTTTGGAAATTATTGTGAATAGGTGGTGTGACAAATGGTTTTGATTATAATCAGTTGCAAGAACCTTTTGTGTAAGATAAACAGTCTGTGAACAAAGACTAAGATGATTGTGGAGAGGTTGGATAATGCAAGCTGGGTAAGTTAGAATTGACTTTCAGGTTTTAGGACATTAATTACTGATGGATAAAAAAATAATTTCCTCAAAAAAGTGGGAAAAATGAAAAAAATGTAAAAAGAGGAGAGAGCAAATGTGGAGATCACCCTGTTTTTAGTGGGTTTTATGAACCTCTTCAAGAGAAGCAAGAAAATAGTGCTTAATTGAATTTGTTACCCTAAATATTTAAAATGAGATATACTTGCTTCTTATAATCAACACTTCATGATCGCAGATTTCGAAAGTGTACAAATTGTCACGAGTAATATAATAATAAGTCAAGTTTCGTTCCCACGAGGACCATTCTATTAAGTACTGAAATTAAGAATCCTAACTTTTTTTGAACTACCAATTGGATAAAAGAGAACTTTATCTAGTTAAACTAATTACTAGAATTATACTAAATTAAATAATCTACGTTGTATGTTGGAAAAACTTGGTTGTTAGATTTACTTCGATTAATAAAAGTGTTAGGATCACTATTTCACCTAAGGTGTCCCTTGTAATCTTGCTTTTCAAGTTCGAATCTAACGGTTGTATTTGGTCAGATTCACTAATTTGATTAACTTACTTCTCTCTAGTTTAAATCAATCCTATTTAGTTTAGTCAACTCACTATATCTTTATTGAATTTAAATAAGTCTTAACTAAACGCATTAAATTACCTAGGAATTCTATTAAGTTTCACAACATAGAAGTGTAACTATACCTTCTACCAAATTGCAGGATTTTGGTCTTAAAAAATAACTCACCCTCTCGGCTCATTACTGTTAAGAAATCAATGAAATAATGATCAAGTAATTCACGCATTAAGAAATGACGTGAATCAATACATAAATCAGTTAACAATGTAAAACTTGAGAATTGAAATTAAAGGTTCAAACTAGGTTACGTTCATCCCAACTAGAACATTTAGCTACTCATCACAATTAATGAAAAATGTATAAAACAGTTAGAACGCTTACTGGGTTTTGCACCAAGAATTCTTCCTCTTCTTGCAAAATCATTGCAAACCTATCATCTATTGTGTATTCTTTCCCAAAAGTTGTCTCTATCTTGTGGTACATAGTGTAATATATGTTAGGTGTGTCCCAGAGGATATGAGGGTTTTCTAATTTATATAGGTCTTCAAGAAACCAAAATAGGAGTTTGGGAAAGCCAGAAACCCCAAAATTAGGTTTACAAGTTGCCCCCGAAAAAAAAAAAATAAGCAGGGGTGGAGAAAAGCTGTTTTGTAACTTGTGCAAATGCCTGAGATTTTTGCCCAGGAGTTACCCAACTGTGGCCTAGGCATCCCGAAATTGCAGCTCTTTGCACGTTTTGGTCCCCAGTTCCAACTAAATCAGCACTGATTTTCGTAAACTTTTGGTCCCTAACTTTAAATCATCCTGATTAGGTCCCCATACTTTTCCAAAAGTAGACTTCCGTCCCCAAAACTTGTAGAATCATTTAATGTAACTTTTCTGAAGTTTTCAGTTAAGTCCTCAAACTTCCCAGCAATCATGTAATTCCATCCTTTCGTCCAATTTAAGCTCTAAAACTCTTCTTTTTGCTTATTTAATCTTCAAATTTCACCTACAAAAGCAATATATTCACAATAATGATCAGAATTTTTCCCAAATAATCAGTATTCATCGAGTTTAAAATTCCGGATAAGCATGTAAAACACATTAATCATCTAAGTTGCAATAATCTTGGTTGGGATGAGCATCTCTGCTAATTCTATTTTAAGGTTTTCTATGTTGACATTTAGAGATTGAACTTTTTTGCAGTTGATATTTTTCCTAAGACCTTTGATGAGAGCATAGTTGCTTATTGATGGCTTTAAATATGGAACAGGCAGGGATTCCTTTGAATTATTAAAATTCTGTTCTTGTGATTACTTCCTTTTCTTTATCTTGGTGTGGGTGGGGGTGGCATTGTACCCCTTGACTAAACACATGGGTACTTACCTGGAGAAAAGTAAAGACACTGTAATCGATCAAATCTGATCACTCCTAATCCACAAAAAGAAGGAAAAAATTTTAAAATTAACAAGCCATATTCCACAGTAGGGGCAACAAAGTTCTTCCATCTATTGGAAGCAAGTAATCGGACAACACTGGAACTATTGTTGATGGAGAATAAGGATAGGAATTGAAGATATTCTGAGAACATTAGGATTGAAGATGAGTTTGAGTTAGATTAGATTTCAGTAGTTTGATTAATTAGAATCTTGTTTATTTGACTAGTTTTTGATATATTAAATTTCTTTACCCTTTATAAGAGAATCTAGGATTTCTTTGTATTTAAACTATTATCAATCATTTATATCGAATTTCAGATTTCTTTCACCCCAAATTTGTCTTTCTTCTCTGTATTCTGTTTCTGTGAGATTTCTGCATCAATATTACTTTTATGGCCTAGCCTCTCTTTTACACCTTTGACCTAGTTTTTCGTTTTTCTTCATTATGGTTCACAAATACTTCATTATATTATTGCGAACATCTTCTTCCTTAAAAGTTTCTAATGATCAAACAATCTTTCCAAATTTCATTTTTTACTGATTAAAATCCATTTAACAACATATTGGATCGTTACATATGGATTTAAATGGGTAATTTTATAGCATAAGAGCATTATCAACACATCATCTATAGGATATCGAAGATTACAATCTAAAGTCAATTTCACGTGAGGTTTTGCGCATTCGTCAAACTTTTTTTCTGTATGCTGTCTGGTTGTCTCTTCACTGCCTTACTTCATTGTGGCAGTCTGGGTTGATTCTGTCTTTCTTAATCACACTCACTTCTGTTCTAATATTTCATGAAACTTCGTGGGAGAAATCCTTTATTTGCTATTTGCTATTTGTTTTTTTGTTTTTTGTTTTTTATGTTTCAAAACTTTATTCACCTTTGTGATAAACTGATAATGATACTGTACAGGTCGGAGCATTGAGAGAAGTTTCTAATAAGGCCCACAATGCAGAGCTGAAGTTGTTTCTGGAAATAGAATGTGGGCAGGTATCTTCTAACGGTCTACTAGATAATCTCGATGGGTTGTCTTCAATGTGAACAGATAAATTCTGTGATCTGTTCTGTCTGTAATTTATTGATAAATGTTCTATGTTTAGGATCTACATCCTGTTCCTCCACTTGACAAAAGTAAAGAAGATATTCTTCTGTTTTTAAAGCTTTATGATCCGGAGAAAGAAGAACTTAGGTAATTTTTTGCATTTTTGAAGTCTGGGTATATGTGTGTGTATTTATGTTTTTGTGTGCAACCAAACCTTTTACATTATTCAATCTTCGTTTCCAGGTATGTTGGTAGGTTTTTTGTCAAAAGCTCTAGCAAGCCAATTGAGATCCTGACAAAACTTAATGAATTGGCTGGATTTGCTTCTGATGAAGAGATCGAACTTTTCGAGGTTTGTCTGATTAGTAAATTACAGCACATGCACACGGGCAGCGAAATGTATTATGCATCATCATCAACTGAACATCATTACCTTCACCAATCCTTTTGTTTGTCGTTGCTACAGGAAATAAAATATGAGCCTTCTGTCATGTGTGAACGCCTTGACAAAAGAGCTTCATTTCGGTTTAGCCAGGTATTTATTTTTATGTTGGGCTGTTGAGCATTTGAAGTATAATTCTATCTTTTTTATTTGCTAAATCCCCACGCCCCCGTTTATTACTTTTTCCCCCAGATTGAAGACGGTGACATCATTTGCTTCCAGAAAAAGCCTCTCCCGGAAAGTGAAGAAAAAATTCGATTTCCTGATGTTCCTTCTTTTTTGGAATATGTGAAAAATCGCCAGGTAAATATTGTACTTTTTTATATAAATACGAGTGTTTATCTGCATTTTTCCTTTCCTCTCTTTGCTTTTGATATTTGAAGAAATGGTGCATCTTTCTGATTTTTGTGGCATTATTCATGTTTGTTTTAAACCTTTCTAATTGAACAAAATACAATAGTCCAGACTAAACAAGAGGCATATTCTCATTAACAACCATATCTGCAGTGGTTAGCATCATAATTGATTGGCTTAATTGATCTACACTGTCATCCGGGAACATGGACTGGATTCATACATACTAAACTGTAGTAAAATATGTACATCTGGTTTCTTAGTTCAGACATGTTAAGGTGTTCAGAGACATCTCATATGTGGCGTGTTCAGTAGAGATTAAAAGCCAATTAAAATTGAAAATATAGTTATTGGGTACCACTTGTCTAATAAAAGTCAACAATAACGGCTAGTTTTTCAATTTTAATCCGATTTTAATCTCTACCAAACACACTCATGGTGCACTTCCTACACAACAATATAAATCTCAAAAGGTGCACTTTGAGTTTTAGGGATTATTGCTTTTATGTCAATTAAAAAGATGAGAATTTGCATTTCCATTACACTATCATTTGAACTCAAGCCACAGACCATATGTGGGAAATGAATGGAGCCTTTTTTGTGAAGTCTGGTCACATATTGCAATCTCTCAGTTATCACTTCTATCCTCTCATCGCAGTCTCTTAAACATTTTCAATGGGTTGCTGCAATTTCATTCCTTCTTTATAAATTTTTTTTTAAAATATTTTTTTGACTTTTTGGTACTGAGAATGTAAATGTGGTTCTTCCACATTTTTCTTGCCTCCTCTTCTTTCCAGTTTAATATGGGATTACTTGCAGATTGTCCATTTTCGAGCTTTGGAGAGACCCAAGGAAGATGAATTCTGCCTAGAGTTGTGAGTACTTTCCGATACCATTATTGTGGACAATGGAGGACTGTACTAGTAGTACGGTTTTTCTTTTTATGTAATTCTGAGCAACATTGAGCAGATGTGTTTTGATCCATTTTGGTATAAATCTCTAGGTCAAAGAACCACACTTATGATGATGTTGTGGAAAGGCTGGCTCAACGTCTCGGCTTGGATGATCCATCTAAAATTCGGCTTACTCCTCATAATTGCTATTCTCAGCAACCAAAGCCCACTCCCATCAAATATAGATCAGTCGATCAGTTGGTAGACATGCTTGTGCACTACAATCAGGTAGCCCTGACATGAATTCTTCTGCTTTTTCCTTTTCTTGTTAGGGTGGAGTGGTCGATCCATGGATTAATAATTTCTGGTTTCCTTTTGATAGATCTCTGATATTCTTTATTATGAAGTACTGGACATTCCTCTGCCACAATTGCAATGCCTGAAAACACTGAAAGTTGCTTTTCACTATGCTGTAAAGGACGAGGTATGTATAATTACCCCATTACATTGGTATGTTGTTCTGTCACCTCTTGACTTGATTTTCTATGACATCTTATAGCCATTAACACTGTTTCCTTTTCAGGCTGTGGTGCTCAATATTAGGTTGCCGAAACAAGGTACTGTTGGAGATGTGCTTAATGTGATCAAAGAAAAGGTTAGTTCATTACTATAAACATGCTAATCTGCACATTATTATTTTCAAAAAAGTGAAACTTCTATTTTCTTCATTATTCCTTTTAAATTTCACTTGGCTGTTGGAGTTAATTTTACTCTTCAGCTTTTTGTCTTGTGGGAAAAAAAGATGTATAATGGAAAATGAAGATGACCTGTAATAAATGATTTCTTTGTTCCAACTCAGCTCTGCAATGGATTATTAGGTGAGAAAAAATAGGGTAAGTTTGAAGTCTTTTACGTCTTTATGCAGGTAGAGTTGTCACATCCAAATGCTGAACTTAGGTTGCTTGAAGTTTTCCATCACAAAATTTATAAGGTAATGCCCCCTGTGCTGAAGTAGAATTGATCGAGCCCTGATTATTAGCATAAATCTTTCTGAACTATACTTTATGGCTCAGCTTTCTTTATAGGCTGTCATATGCAGAGACTTGTGAAGTTGGATATCTGTATTTTGTTACTTTACTATAAATCTTGTGGAGTTGTTTTGCTCGGATAGAATTTTTCTTTACATAGTTTGGAAACCCCTCCGTGGACATTGTCTTTCACTTGAACACACTAAATTGTCATCCTGAGCCACATTTGTGATTATTGAATTGATTGCAATCTTTTACTGAAACAAGTATTTCATTACATGATGAAAAAATGTTATGTTTCCCAATTTGTGCAGATCTTTCCTCTCAATGAGAAGATTGAGAATATAAATGACCAATACTGGACATTGCGGGCTGAAGAGGTGAGCTCTTTCTACTTTCATAATCTCCTCCTTGCTCTTCTTGCCTGCTTTATTTTTCATGCACACACAGTTTTATCTTTTGTTTGAACCTTGTTATTTAGCCCGTTTGATGCCATTATTGTGTAAAAATGATGTTTTGAATAGTGATTTTTTTGGAGAATGTGTGGTTAAAAAGTGGGGAAAAATTTTAGGTTTACGTGCAAAATATTTTATTTTGTGAATGTGATTAAAAATGAGTGAGAAATAAATTGTTTTGTTTTAAAGGGAGTCAACAGGGGCTTACTATCTTCTAAAGTTAGAGACAAGACTGATAGAATTGAGGAAAGAGTCAGAAGAGGTGTGCTAAAAGTTTTGCTCTTTATGTTTAGCTTAGCAACATGTGTGTATTATTTTGGAAATTGTTTCTGTTTCTCCTTTCGTATATGTTTGTCCTTTCTTGTATGAATTTTTTTCCCACTTATATAGGAGTTTTAACATAGCTACTTGATGGTCATGTACATCAATTCCAATGTCTTTTTACTTAACTGTGGTACGTTCTTTACCTCAGATTCCTGAAGAAGAGAAGAACCTCGGTCCAAATGACCGTTTGATTCATGTTTACCATTTTACGAAAGAGAATGCTCAGAATCAAGTGGTACTTGAGCCTTGACATTGTTTCTATGTTAATTGCATTTAATGCCATTTGATAGTGTTTGGAGTTACTGTTTAAACAGTGATGCTCTGGATTGTGTAATTTAAGATGCTGGCAATTTTTATTTTTATTTTTTCTAAACAGCAAATTCAAAATTTCGGGGAACCTTTCTTCTTGGTTATTCATGAAGGTGAAACGCTATCTGATGTGAAATTGCGCATTCAAAAGAAATTACTAGTTCCAGACGAGGAATTTTCTAAGGTATTAACAGTATAAATGTTGTCTTGAACAACTATGCTCGCTCACTGCAAGTTCCTTCTGCTGAGTTTTTTGTGTAGTTTAATTGGTAAGTAAACTTTTTGCTCATTTGGTTCTGTATTTTATGCCAGTGGACATTTGCCGCATTGTCCCTGGGTCGTCCGGAGTATCTTGAAGACTCTGACATTGTTTCCAGTCGTTTTCAGGTCATATTTTTTTTTTTTTTTGGTTTTTTGGTTTTTTTTTTTTTTTTTTTTGGGTGTTTTTTTGGGTCTTACTATTCTTTTATTTAGTCGTCCTTTTTTTGTTTCCCTGACCTGTGTTATCCTCTTCCAGAGAAGAGACGTCTATGGTGCTTGGGAGCAGTACCTTGGGTTAGAGCACTCTGATACTACTCCAAAGAGGGCTTATACAGCAAACCAGGTAATTTATAGATTGATATAGTACATGTATGATTTATATTATTGTGCTGCACTGGATGGATAATTGGAGATCCACCGACGTAAAAAATTTTCATCTAATATTTATGAAGCATATTTAAGTTCGAAGTGTGTTGCCACTTTTTATTATATCTGTATAGGTTTCGAGGTTTCCTCCTGAAAGAATGTTTATTTCCTGGAACATGTTAACTAATCCTTTACTTCTGTTTCGATGATAATTGCAGAACCGTCACACGTTTGAGAAGCCTGTAAAAATATACAATTAAGAAGAAAGCTGTTTGGATATGTTTGCTCTTGATGCAATGGGGAAAGTGTAAAAAATTTGAAAGTCTGCGATACTGGAAGGAGAATGAAAGGCAGAAAAGGGAACAGCGTGGTAGTTTTCTTTCTCCCCTAGTTTTCCGGCGACGGTTTCTTAGGCAATAATTATTGATGCATGGGGAAAGGGGGGCCTCGACTCCCAAATGTATCTTGCTTCTTGTGGTTGGTACAATATGCGCAATAAACTTCCTGTTTTGACCAGTATTTTCAAGGTGCTTCCTGCTTTGAAGAATCCGGGAATTTTGTACGGTACATGACAACATTTTGGTTGTAAAGTGGCTATAGTTAGGCCTTTAATAATCCAGCTATTTTCTCCACTTTTGTTCTTTTTTTTTCCTTTTTTGCTGTATTTCATGTTATAAAAATTGGGGATAGGGTTGTAAAAGAAACTTGTGTTGTCCTTTAGTGGAAATTGAATTTTATCATTGTTAAAGCATATCCAATGGTACTCTAGATTAGATTTAAATTGTGATTTAGATTCTCTCAGTGGGCGGAAAACTCTCCCATGGAGATGCAAAGGAAATGCAAATTTCATTTTTTGGTAGAAAATATAAAAAAAATATAAATTTACGCCTTTTTTAGATTCATGAGAGACAAAAAGGCTACCAATCCACTTACACCCAATTTATTTTTTAAAAATCTTTCCATGGAGCAGGGTTTGAATTTGATCCACCATATGTAAATGGGGATATAGAAGTGATTTTTCGATGTGTCATTTTACACTTGATTTTATACGATCATTGAAGATGCTCTTAGAAGGAATTTTAAACCCGAAATATTCAGTTGAAGAGAGGAACTTAATGGAGTGTTTGTTTTTGGAAGTCGGTTGGATCTTTCTGCCCCACAATCCAGAACTTCTATATCAAGGAAGGGTGATTGGAGAGTTAATTTTTGTTTGGCAAGGGTGATTTTCGGGCATATAACATACGTATATGCAGTGCAGGCAGCTGAATGGAGAAAAGATAGAAGAGCTTAAAACCATCTCTCTCTGCCTTGTATGAGAGTGTTGGTATAGCCTTGAATCTCTCTTTCCCAAATATAAGTATAAAAGAACGATCTCATCTAGTGCAATTCAACGTTCTTCAAGTTTAAAGTATTGGTAAATTGTTCATGGTGATGTTATGAGCAAACAATTTTTCTACTTGTAAAGATGTTTTTAATAATTGGTTTACAAATGCTGAGGTGGCAACATTTCAATGGCTGGATCAATTGTGTTTTTTTTTTCCAAAGATGATGCGAAATCTTGCCATCTGTAACATTTGTAAACCAGATGGTAAACAAGGTGGTACGTGTAACATTTCTTGTGAGCAAATATTTCTTCTAGCATTCGGAGTTGGGGATTGATTGATTGATTGATTTTGAAAATGACTAAAAATTATTGAAAAGGTCTTATATTAAAATGTTAGATATACTGCCAATGTTTATTAAGCAATCTGAAAATGAGGTTAAAAAATGTTTGTTCATGGCTACTTATTTACAATACTTTTTGGTACACTGTATTGACTAAGGACGACAGAATATATTGTGTATTGTTTACTTCAGTATTTGGTGCTACATCACGTTAGAAAATATTTAGTGTTTATAAGTTATGTTTCTTACTTGTACATAAATATACTCGTAAGTACCTTTTTACTTATAAATAAATTTACTTATGAGTGATTTTTCATAATTAATTTTTATCTTATTTGTATATAGGTTTTTACTTATAAGCGATTTTTCTTAAAAGTCAATTTTTAGTTAAAAGTAATTTTGTACTTTGAGTGAAGTGCTATTGGTTTGATGCCAATAATGGCAGTTGTTTTAATATGTTAATGATATATTTGTATCGATGATTCAAAATTCTTTGATAGTACATTTTTCCTATATATCCTCCACAATATAAATGTTCAACGGTAAGGCCCTTAATCCAACTATTTTTGGGATTAAATTTCTGCAACTAAATTAAGGTTTAAGTGTACAATTAAAACTTTTTTTTTAAAAAAAAATCACGAGTTTCAAACTTTTGTCATTCTTATCTATTCTCCTATGGTTGATAAATAGGATCCATTGAGATACACTCAAATTCAATGTGCATAGTTTCGTTTTATGAGTGTTAAAAGGCTTTTGATAGCTTGAAGTTGGTAATGACAATTGTGTTGATGTTGATGATTAAATATTTTAATTTTTTCCTTTTGGTACTTGTGCGGTCCTTGATAAATTGATCACTTTACCAACGTGCGATACAATTGACAAGTAAGCGATGAGACTTTTGCCAATTTCATGGTAAATTTTCCCTAGCTACATTCACTTAGCAAGTTAGCTACCTTTGTTGGTTCTAAATCTTGGAATTTTTAGCACGGGTTGAATCCCTCAATCACTGTTATTCGACCATTCATTTGAAATAATTTTTTCAAAATTTCTACAAAATAATTTCTTGACCTCGATCGAGGTCACGTGCTTTAAAGATGTGTTGCAACCTGCACTGTTCATTCTCGGAAGGACAACCCTCACAAAAAGCAGTGCTAAATAAAATTAATTTATTCGATTAAGTGACGTTTGGCCAATCTATCTTAAGGAAAATGCATAGGTCAAAAATATAAAATCAAATTGTAGTCATGAGCGCCTGCGGCACAGTGGATAGAGAAAGTCGTAGGTTCGATCCCTACCTGGCGCGTTTTTCCCTTTTCTTTTTTTCTTTTTCCCTCCCCTACCCCACTGTTATTTATTTTAGCCCTTGGTGTGATTAAAAATCAGAATTTTAATAAAATTGATGAAATGTGTAATTGAAAAACTGATAAAAGTTATGAATTATACAAAATGAGCAGTTAAAATGGATTTGGAGAAAAATAAATTTTATAGAATTGATGATAAATATGGGCTTAATTTCGCTTGGAAAAACTTTCACAACCTTAGTTATGTAAATACTAAATAGTAATTCAACAATCACAGTAATTCAACCTTAAAATTGGATTTTTAGCGGATTGTGATAGAACTTTTTGAAATGTGTGGTTGAAAAGACGTGGGACCCATAGAAAATGTGGTTAATATTGATTGTTTGACTTTGACTTAGATTAAAATCAGATTTTAATTCGACCCAAACATGCCTTAAATAGTAATTCAACGATGCACTTTTAAGCTTAATAAATCAATATGAAGAGTTAGTTTGGTTCAAATAGATCAATTCAATCCTGTCTTTAAGCTAGAATTAGTCGTTTGATAAAAACTTCAAGCTAAAAATGGTTTGGTTCTTTGGAAAAACTAAATCAAATCCAACCATTCCAACCTTAGTTAGAGATAATAAAATTTGATTCATAACCAGGATCTTCTCTCTTTTCTTACGTACATGCAGAAGTTCATCTAACTTGGGGTAAGATTCACTGTTTAATTTTTCCTATATGTTAAGCTCCTCTAACTAATAAATCTTGAGATCTCATAGTCATTAAAATTTTGTACGTGATTTATCATCAACTCAGATTTTAATGATTTTTTTTAGAATTTATGGATTCTCGTAGATTTTGTTGATTTGAATTCCATAACATAATTCTATATTATAAACTTTAATGGATTTCATGAAGACTTTAATGGAATTCTACATTACACAAAAAATAAAATAAAAAATAAGTTTGCCATTTAATTTAAGGCTAATTGAGACGGATGTCTCAAACCTTTTATGTGTTAATTGCATCCAAATCTAAAATCGTAGCAGCGAAGGTTCCATACTCAACGAAGGTGGACATTTCGAACGGTTTTCATCCAAACATTCATTAGTTGATTAAAAGTCAATATTTAACTATAATTTTACTAATCTTTAAAGGACATACTCTTTTAACCTTTAATCAATTAAAGAAGGAAAATTACATCGGAGGTTCCGAACATTTCAAAAATATACATTGTGCCGTGAAATGACCTCCGAACAGCTTCCATCCAAAAATATGTTAGTTGATTTATCCAATCACCCAACCCCAACGGCTAATTGGTAAATATGTTAGCAGCCACTTTTTTTTTTTTTTTTAATGTAAACTATGTACTTAATTTTGTATGATTAATGGTAAATTTAATAGGTGAATGAAATTTTAAAAACATAATGGAATA
Organism: Fraxinus quadrangulata; assembly: GCA_903798255.1. Taxonomy (NCBI): domain Eukaryota; kingdom Viridiplantae; phylum Streptophyta; class Magnoliopsida; order Lamiales; family Oleaceae; genus Fraxinus; species Fraxinus quadrangulata. Next base: position 24,538 of record CAIGRB010000795.1, on the reverse strand, counting down.
ATTTTTTTTTTTATTCTTAACAAGTAAAAAATTAATTCCAAATTCTAATAAAATGATAACCCAATTCTACCTTTCTACTTCTCTCCAAAAGAATGAAAATTAAAAATGAGATATTTTATTGATATTTATTTTTTTAGATTTTTGTTTATATTAATTTATTTTACTTTAGTCAACGGTTTATGGGCTCAAAATCCACTAAATATGAGGGGACGGACTAGAATTTCTAATGAGTTCAGTTTGTATTTTAAAGGCTCGAAATACATTAAAATTTATTCAAATCATTTCAGTTAATGAAATGTTTAGAAATTAACTAGTTATTGGGACACATAAATTGTAATGGAATCTATTAATTTGATTGAAGACACCTCTTTTTGAATGAAATCAATTAAAATATGAGTTAAGGATACCTAGATGTTAATAGCAATGTTTTTAAAATTGCATCGGACATCGATCCCCATAAAAAAGGTCTGAGGTCAAAGGATACATTTACAAAGAAATTCAACAAAGGGATGAGTTCAAAAGTCAGATGTTTGGAATGAGGCAAATCAATATTCAGATTTTAAGTTTCAAAATTCATAAATCAGGTACTAGTTAATTAATTAAACATGTATATTTATTAATTAAATATATTAAGGTCATAGTTATATAATTAATGGTCACAAATTGTTCACAGTTTATTTGTAGGTCATAGATAAAAAAAATTTGTAGGTCACAATTAATTCGTCGGTCACAGATTTCAAAATTTATAAGTCATAAAATCACAAATTTTCAAATTAATTGGTCACAGATTCTTTTACAATCACGGCTTATATAATTTTTAGGTTATTAGAAACAAAATGGTTGGTTACAAATTAACCGACACCCCACTTCCACCTCTGATCATGATCCAACACCTTGACCCAAGCCAATCATCGCCTCCATCACCATTAGATCCAACATACCCCGTCAAATCCGCCACCACCACACCACAACCCTGTCACCAACAAAGTCGTCACCACCAAATCCAACACCACTGCCAACCACTATCACAAAATCACCCCCACTGACAACAAAGAAATTAAAACATTTTGGAGAGAGAAATGAGGGCAACAGAACGAAGGCGAACCAAATAATTGGTCACATAGACACACTCCCATCCCCGATCTCAATCCATCACCAATATTTGGTCACAGATACTCTTCTTCCCATCCCATCATCGCCATCGCCTCCATCGCTGCCAACAAAAATCACAACCACCACATTAGGCCCACTGCCATCGTCGCCACCACATACACCACACAAACACACAACCTGCTGCCACCAAGACCAAGACCAACACCACCTAGCGACTACCGCCATCATCAACACCACCACAGCCATCACCATCACCAACAACTACAAATACAACCAAATCAAACCAGAGATAAAACGGCCACCTGCTGCCACCAATACCAACAATCCAACACCAAAATGTCTCCACCTTACACCACCACCACACCTTTTCTTCTGCACCCCCGATCTGCAGCGTCACCCACATGTTCATCATAGGAGCTCTGCTTCGTTGTGGTATGCTTCGCAGTGTTATTTCACCATCACAACTCGCGGTGATTCGTGAAGGGAAAAGTGCGGCGGCGCGGGTGCTTTGGCAGGTGGTCTCCGATAGTGGACGATCGTCTCCGACGACGAGCGCTCCTCGACGACGGCACAAGCGCTCACTGATAGGGTAGAGAGAGAAGAGTGGGAGATATGAAGAGAAGAGAATGAGAAATTGGAAAGGATGGAAATGAAAATGATTTAGGGTTTGTATATATAAATATTTAATTATTAATTTCATATCTGAATTTTGATTAAAAAATCTTTGCACTTGATTTTTGCACTAAGATCTTCAAAAGTCTGGAAATATGTAATTTCCACCTCAACAAATGAGCATAAATGAAAATAAAGTGGGCTAAAAGGCCCATAACTTCTATAACTTGTAAATGACAACCTGGCCCCATATACAACCTATTATTTAAACATTTTTCAAATAAAAAACGTAGTATGTTGTTATAATCTTGCCTGTAGCGCCTCATCTTCTCCGATCTCTGCCCTTTAACACATATACAAATATATTCTCACATACCAATACTTGTATACAAATGCATGTCCTAGGTTTGAGCATAAATATTAGCTTGTTTTCTACCTCTTTTCTTTTCACTACAATAAGATTTTAGATTCACAATGAGTTTTGGACGAATGGAGATACGGCTCCATCGTTCAATTGTCCTCCGTACACGTGCATTACATGCAAATAGAACTGAACTAGTAATTTTTGGGACTTGGACACAAATTTCATAAATTTGGCTTCCAGAAGGCACCTCAATTGTAGTCTGTATCCATTTAGTTTTTAATTTATCAATAAGAGTTTAACGAAACTAATTATTAACTTATAACTTTACAATAAAATGGCAAACAGAATGTATTATTCAAAATATATATTATAATCAAATAACAATAATGGAAATGTTTCAAATGATCACTTTAGTACTAGTTACAATGTGGTTTTAGAGGCAAAATTTTAATTAGATTAGGATAATATAGTTGTTTAACCATATCTTTCTCAATTAATAACATTGTCACTCCATTTGATCAACTTCAACTTGGAGAAATTTTTTTTTTGTATATGCAACTGTAACCGACGTGGTTTTTAAAATTTTGTAATCTATATAAACATTTGAAAAACAACCATCTAATGTCTTCAAATATTGTGGCATATCAATTGCTTTCTTTGTTTCTCTTGGTAAATAACATCTCAAGAATATTGACTCCGAACATATTTATTCTCCATTAATGTCTGAACGTCCATTATGTTCTAGATACTACTCAAGATTCATACAAGACTTCAACGAATAGTCAACAATCGCATGTTGTAACCTCTCTAGATTACGTAAAAATCCAAAGGTCTATTTAGATTATTTAAATTGTTCAAATCAACTAGAGTTTGAAGAGAAGATCAGCTCGAGACTCTTAAACTATTTACTTTATCTCATCATTCTCACTTTTATCAATCTGTTTCTTTCTTCGAATGATGTGATTTTTCGAAATATAACTTTAATTCTCATTTCACTTGTCATTTGTTTTGCTTCATTCATAACAATAACAAACCAAGTTTCTCTCTAATTCTTTGAGAAACGAAACCAATCGTTCTAAGAGGTTGATAGCATGGTCAATATTCATGTTTTCAGCTTGAAAAAATTTACTGACATATTGACTACATGCTGCAACATGTGCCAGATTACTACGTAAAGAAATAACTCAAAATTCTTAAGTTTATTTGTTGTACCAAATTCACTCTTTATTTTAGTATCTTAACTCATATCTGCCAAGTCAAGTAAATTGTCTCTTATTTCTATAGTTCGCTATTTCAACCTAACTTTTCCAATATGTTTATTACAACAGCTTCAGTGTTGAACCTTCCACATTGTCTTTGAAAATCCTCCATTATTTACGAGAAGAAGAGAACAATCACTTCACATAATGCCACATTACGACTAAACATCCACTTGGAGTATAGAAAGTTCTGGAATTCATTTAAAGTAATCTTCTTTGTAGACATTTATGTCTCCAGCTCATGTTAGTTTTGTTGGCGTACCCTTACCCTCTGATATCATTAATATCAAGTTCAAGATTGGTTAATACATTTTCAAGTTTTATTGTAAGTCCAAACTCTAATATATCACCTACCTTAAAAATTCAAGCTAATATTCTTCTACTGTTGGCATGTTTGCTGAATCATCCTATAGATATTTGTTCTTAGTGACTCGTATATGTAGAACAATAAAGTATGACATAGTAATATTTCTTATGTTTATCTTTCTCGAAAATTGAACTCCTCACTTCACTAGACAAAATCTAACTGGATTGTAGACAACATCTAATTGGATTGAACTCATTAACCATTTCTAATTAGTAAAAGGAGGCCATTGTTCTCAACATAAAACTTGTCATTATCTCCTCGAAATCCAATGTGTTTTTGATGAGTCTTTTTCACAATAGCGATTATCATTGTTAACATTTGTCTCCAATGTTCTCTTTCTTCATTGATCACCAATTGCACGATTTTATCAATTGTATTTTTTTCTTTGAAGTTTGTTTTCTAATTCAATCCAATTAGTCATGCAACATATATGCTCCATATTTGCTTCATGATTTTTAAGAGATTGATGCCAAATATACCAATCTTTGTATCCATCATTATCGTTCTTGGCATCTTAAACAGTGTGCAACAAAAACAAAAGATCATGTCCAAATAAACTAAATATCGTAGCCTTCTTCTATAAATTATTTGCCCATTTGGTAGCAACCACTTATATTGTAATGAATCAAAATATCTACTTGTACTATCTTTGGGAAATAAGATGTCATCAACCCTTTTCGATAATTTATAACTAAATAATCCCTCATTTTTTATCCATGTCTTTCCAATTCTTGGGATCCTCAAAATTTAAGGAAAAAGTAACCTTCTTGTTTTAAATCTTTATGCTGAATATCATCTTCCTCATTTTCATTCGAGTCATTCACATTGGCAGGTTCAATCATTTTCTCATTCTGAGTGGATTCATTCATATTATTATTATTATTATCATTAACATTTTATTATTCACCCGTCACCAAGTTTTCCATTGCTTCTCTCTTCTTTTGTATTGTTGCGATTGAAATACTTATTAATTTCTCGTGCTTGACTTTGAATTAATGTCACTTCATGTCATTTTTAATTTCTTCGAGCTCCAGCCTCATGTTTATATGGGCATTATATAACTATTGTTCAATGACTAGCCTAAGTAATAATGATAAACAACCATCTTACAATTAAAGTTTTCAACATGCATTACTATTTGCGCATTGCAAATTATCCAAACACATCACTATTTGCGCCGATGCAATTGACCCAACATACATAACTACGATCAAATCTAGAGTTTGTGATACAAAATTCGAGTATGCTAGATAAATATAGACTAAGCTAGACAAATATTGAGTTTGCTGTGTGAATCTCCAATATGTTGGGCAAATATCGAGTTTGTTGGCAAATACCTAGTTTATTATGAAAATTTCATGTATGCAGAACAAATATTGAGTTTTCTTGGGAAATTTTGATTTTGCTCAACTGCTTAACTTCAAACGTGCTTAATTCAAGATTGAAAGTAAGAACTTTGTGAGGATTTCCACATTTCCATTGATTCTTCACTTGTTCTACTTTTTGGTGTAAAAAAAAATATATATTCATGTGAGAAAATCCCATTTTTTAAAACTTTAACCCTTCTTTTTCTTTTAGATTCGTCGGTTATATTTTCTTAAATTCGCATTATTATGATCTTAAAGGTTAATGTTTCATAATAGAAACATATGAAAACATGGATTCAAAGAACATAAAATATTAAAATTTATTACATATATAAAAAAAGAGTACTCACAGACTTGAACATTTTCAAGAGTCACGATTGAGAATGTGTACTCACGGCGGTGGTTTCAAACTTCAATCTACAGTGAATCGAAGAAGCGTAGTAAGCAATATAGACTAGATAGGATTTTTGAGATTCATGCCGATTGAATTTGCTGGATCCTTTAAATTTGATAATACGCCAAAACAAATTAAACCTCCCATAACCGTAATTAATACGCTTAACAAAAACTCCTCCTCCTTTTTTCGCCACCGTTCCATATCAATTCAGATTTAATCACCAAAAGTTACCCACGATTTCACCATAATAGCAGTAAGATGGCCGATGAGAAGGACATTCAAGAGCCCAATATTGAAAGCAAAGACAACAATGTAGATAAGGGATTAGAAAAGTAAAAGTCAAATATTCAACGATTGGCATCAGAGAAGTCGTTGCCAGGGAACTGTTGCGGCAGCAGATGGTGTGTGTGGGATGCCTATTATCAGGAGCTCGACAAATACAACAGGATTTACAAATGTGGTTCACTTTGTTCTGCCCGCATTTATGTGCAATTCCTCAGCTATTTCCTTGCACATTTGATGTTTTTATGATGGGTACTAGGACTCATGTTATCTCTATGTGTTTTTGGGCAAAAATTAGAAAAATGAGAAGATTTAGAAGCTAGAAAATGGTAGAAGATGGCAAAAATTAGAAAAATATGAAGATTCTAGAGCTAGAAAAATTGTACAAAAATTAAAAGAAGTTAACTAGATGTGATTTTACCTCTACTTTGATCTTCTCATTCTCCTTGAGAATGGAGTCATATTTGGACAAAAGGGACTCGAGAGGATTTGAGTTGATTGATCGTAATCCCTTTCAAATTGTTTGTTCTTCCACGTGTGGTTCTCGAATCATACCACCACTTGTCGAGGATGCAATCCCGAATATCTAATTCTAAAAAGGACTCAAATGACTGTGTTTATACAATTTTTTTGACACTTACAATTTGTGACATTTTCATTTAAAAGTGACATAACATGTTGTGCCATTATTTTAATTAAAATATCACATACAATTAATTCTAAGAGAACAATACATCTTTGACTAAGCTTTCAATTGACTTATAATAAATTTTTTAGATATTAATTTATTTTGTATTGTGTTAAATGTGAATTAAGTTTATATTATAGAGAAAATGACATCGTATACCACTTTTTAATTAAAATGTGACATAAGACACTTTTAATAAAAACATAATAAAAAGTGACATTGTATGTCATATTTTAATAAAAAAAGTGGCACTTAATTGGTGAACTGAGAAGGGGAGGATAGTGGTTGTGTCACTCTGAACGGATTCCAATGTTTAAATGATATTTTGTCACTTTTTTTATTTTTTATTTTTCTTTCTGTCATTTTCTTGAAATTTTTGTCATTTTTAGTGACCAACATCATTTTTTCATAAAAGTGACATACATTTAATAAAAAAAGTGACAAAAAGGGACACAATATCCCTTTTTAGGGAAAATTGCAGCATTGGTATCAAATCTTTTATTAAGTAGTAGACTTTGTCCAAACTTGTCATTTGTACCACCCATGGTACCAAACCTTTCAAAATATTGCAACTAGAGTCCAATGAATGAAAATTGTTAGTTTGATCGTTAGTTAACCAAAAATAAAAAATTTGACCAACTGTTGACTAATTTTAAAAGGTAATTTTATATTTTACATACAAAATAATTAAAACAAAAGAATTAAGTAAAAAAAAAAAAAAAGAAGAAGAAAACATTGTTTATCTTCTTCCCAAACCCCCCACACCCTACCCACCCCAAAACGAAAAATCAAAAACCACCACCTCCCCGGTTCCCCTGCCACACACCCAGCTCCACTGCTGCTGCAATTTTCCCTTAATTTTATAGAAAAACCAAATCCTAGATTTTAGCAAGGAATACATGGAAGACGAACATTGTATAATGCATTATTGAAATTGTAGACAAAAAGAATCCTTTTATTTCCCCAAACCATTAATAGCGTCAAGAAACGATTTATACTTGTAATCATCATGCAAAGTTTCCGCAACCCAATTCACAAATTCAATACAGGATTTTGTTTTTTCCCTTCCATCCTCATCAGATGAATTTCTTGACGTTGTTGGAGCACAAGCAGCAGTAACATCTTTGTCCCTCTGTAAAATCTTTGGCACAAAATTGAGGAATTGTGAAATCAAATCCGGGTGATCGCTGAACAGGTTCTTCACCTGTGAAATTACACTTTCAAGGTCTGTAAAATCTAGAAGGTATAGTAGCAAAATTTAACATAGGTGGTGAAAGAATTTGGGAAGTTCCTCCTCCACAATAATATTTGTCACATTACCGTGTCAATGCGGAGAGGCGTTGCTGGAAATTCGACGACCAAGAGTTCGTCGACAACGAGGATGATTTGATGATAGTTTCGACTGACGGTGAGGAGTTGTAGCAGCGGTGGAGGTGGGTGTGTGGCGAGGGAACGACGGAGGTGGTGATTTTTTACTTTTGGTTTTGGAGTGGGTGGGGTGTGGGAAGAAGATGAACGATGTTTTTTTTTTTTTTTTT
>CAIGRB010000778.1:0-10129 GCA_903798255.1 Fraxinus quadrangulata | reverse complement strand
CAACAGTAAGAATTTGTTTGAAAAAGATCATTCAACGGTGAAAAATGATTTTTTCAGAGAATGTGTTTAAAAGATAATAAAATGTTATAAGTCACATGCAAAATTGTTTTATTAAAAGAATATATAGTTAAGAATAGGGATGTCAAACGGATCAAGTTGTCTGTCCTAGCCTGTCCTTGGGATGCCTGGGCTCTTATTGAGGCGAGCAATGGACCAAGTCGAGCTCGAATTTATCTCTTAACATATCCTGCAAGATGTGATTCGTTTGACCATATCAATCTTGAAATTCATACGATCGTTGAATCTTTAGTTGAATCAAATTGCTAATTTGAGTTTAATATGTCATAATACCATATTAAGATTTGAGTTTCATTTCAAAATGTCAATTTTGTTAAGATATAAAGTCCAAAATCTTATATATTGATTATTTTTTTTATGTTTCATTGTGAAATTTCTCTTAAAATTTTATGTGACAAGAAAACTCCCCAAGTGGAAAATGAAGAGACAGGTGAAACACGGGCATGTCAAGAAAAAGCAGATTTCGTTAAAAGGCAAAAAAGTGATTATTCTGCTTGTTGCTTTTCCATTTTTTTTTCTTCAAGAAAGTCCATCCATCTTCTGTGCCAGGATCTGATTCCTAACTCAACGGAGACTAGATAGAGTAAAATGCATGTTTGAAATTAAGCCATGTTTGATAGTAATTAATATTAATGACTAATGAAATTCACAACTTTTCAACCACACATTTCATCATATTTTATCAAAGTCTACTAAAAATTTAATTTTAATCCCCATCAAATAAGGGCTAAAGAAAATACCATACACGCTAATATTTTCTTAGAATTATGAGTTTTAATTTATCGATCAGTTGATATCTCACTTATAAGTTTTAAACATTTTAAAATTTTAATTTTGCTAATTATTGAGGAAAGAACTAAAGTTGTGAAAAAATATTTAATCTTAAAGAAATAACTAATAAAATATAATTAAGGAAGTGCATGTTTACCGTGATGTACTCAATATTACAATAAACACAATTTTAAACTCTTATTTTTCTGTGTTATAGCGTTCAATTTGTACTTATCCACCTCACGACAGAGGATGGAAATCAATGTATAGCGTTTTAGTCCATTAATTTGACTCTTTACATCTCTTATGTTGTGAATAAGACGAGACAACTTTAGATGTCCACTTCATTTTGACGTACCTAGTGATATCACAAGTTCATCCAATGACGATACGTCAATTTCCTTGGTGGGAATGAATGGAAAACAAATTTAATTGCTGCTGCTTCACGAGTTCATCCAATGACGATACGTCAATTTCCTTGGTGGGAATGAATGGAAAACAAATTTAATTGCTGCTGCTTTTTCTTTTTTTATCGCAGGTGTACGATATCTTAATAGATAAAATAAGAGACATTTGAGTCTAGATTATCCTTCCCAAGAGGATTGTAGTTTATTTCTAGTCTACTGTTTTAACTTTCATTTGATTAATGAAAACGGATATAATTGTTGTGATTATTTTTCTAACTATATCTAACTAATTAAAAATAGTAATATGCACACAAAAACCGATTTAGGATTCAAATATGAAATGGGATATTAGGGCATATGAATTTCATCTAGTAATTATTCAAGAATCACAAATCTAATGTAGTATTCGAACGTATTCTTCTATCGTATTCAATTTACCCCCCTCGAATTCTTATTGAGCATATTTAATTAATTCAGTCTCATATCTCTATGTGAATTAATCTTAGCTAAACGCATTATTTGTTCTAAGAATTCATATAACAATCGCAATAATTAGTATAAGTATCTCTATGTTTTATACTAAATTATCGAATTTTACTATGTAATCTAAATCTAAAACTCACTTCTCGATTCGTAAAAAAATCATAAATTCATTGAATTGTTGATCAAGTAATTCAAAGTATTATATTTATCAATAAAATCAACACATATATGACGACAGAACTAGAACTTTGAATAAAAGAAATAAATAATTTCTACCAGATTATATTGTTTGTCCTGATATGTGATTTAGCTACTAATAATATTAGAAGAAAAACTAGGATTTTTATTGAAAATATCACTTGATTAATTATAGATGTAGAAAAAAGGACTACTTTACACCAAGATCTTATTCTTCTTCTTCTTTCAACTAATGCTTTAAACCCTTTTTTTGTTTTGGCATTTGATTTGCCCTCCTAGATCTCAAGTTGTGTTCTTTGATTGTCAATGTGTGGTACCCTTCTCAAGTGCCTCTTTTATTGTATTTATACTTCCCTCAATATTTTTCCCGAATTTGGAGTTTCATGGGTTTTAAAAGGGCAAAAATTACGCACCCTAATTAGCATTAGGTTGTGCTTCGACATCATGTAAATGGTACCACGGCGCCACGAAGGCATCATGGGTGGCTCCACGCCATATTTCGGTAAAATTTTGGGATTTGAAGTGCCTAGGCGATTTCAACATTGCACATACTTTAGTATTTTTGTCATAACTTTTTTGCTTCCAATATCCGATTGAGGTGATTCAAATTGAACTGTAAAGATAACTCAAAGGGCTACAACTTTACTCGGAAAAATGATTTTTCAAAAGGTGGGTCTCAATCTCGGGCTAAAAATTTGAAACATACTTGTGCGGTTGAAAAATGATTTGTGAAAATATTTTGATCATATTTCACTCCTTCTTGACTTCTAATTGCATCCAATTGACCCCTAACATACTCGAATCTACATTGTGACGTCCGACACAACTTTTGAGTATTAGTCCCCAAACTTTGGATATTTCCATTTTTCATCATTTTTTGCTTCTTTCTTTCAATTTCATTTCCATTCATCGAGTTTCACCTAATAATACATTATATAATATTTTAAGCTATAATTTCATTAAAAGAATTACGAAATGTCCATATTTTAAAGTCCGATAAGTGTATCAAACACCCAAAACTTAAATATTTGTTTGTCCTCAAACAAAAATGTAACATAATTTAATAAATACACAAATATGCAAACAAATTTTTGGTTAAATACCTTGTCGTTTTGCTTTATGATTGAGAACACTATATCATATTTATGAACAACATCAAAATCACAATGCAAGAGCTAAACCTCCATTTATCCAATACAAAATAGGTATGTGTACAAAGAATCAAGTGTAACGTCGTACATTCACAAGTTGATTTAATTCCCAGCCCTAAATGATCAATCGTCTCTTTTTTTTTTTTCACTCGTGAGATTTCTTCCAAATTATTAGTGCTTTAACAATCAAGTTTATACCAAGTGATAAAAACCCACTAATTATCTAAACTCCCAACAATTAGCTCTTACACCTCGTACTTTCATATATTTTTTCCTTCTAATTTTTTTTTTTTTTTGGATATTTTCTTTTCAACTCAATACTAATATCACCATTTTTTTTTCTTTTCTCGACCCTTGTAATGAGTTTATTAGTTAGTAACTTCCCAGTTTTTGAATACCAAAGGGTATCAGGTTTCAAAATACTTTTACGGACTTACTAACTCGAGTAAAAAAGAATCCGATGTGAGGCATATGCTCAATAAGTGCAATGGTTATCTTCTATAAAAGGAAAACAAAATTTATACTAGAAGGTTAAAGACACTCTATGCTAATTTTATTTAACATGCAAAGAATCATGACAAATTTAAATAATTTATTTATTGGCTCGAATACTCCAAATTATAAAATATACGGTTAAAGGATGTTGTGAATCATAGGGTAAAGGATTAAATATCTAAGTCCTCTATTCAACCTATACATATGAATTTTCATGTTCCTGTACGACATTAAATTCAATTATCGTGCATAAATATTTTCAATTTTACATGGATAAGCAGAAAATTCAACTAAGGCACATAATTCATTCACAATCCATGAACTAATGCATGCTCTCAAATATATTTATCCTAACCGACAAGGCTAGTTGACTCAAACATGTATGCATATGAAGATTGTTTTTTTTTTCAACACAATTTACATGAAATAAATCANCTAATAAACCAACTAACATATCAAAGATCTAAGAAGAAGAATGATACAAGAGTCACAAATAAATTAAATTATCCTAAAACTCGAAACATAATAAATAAAAAGGGAAAAAAAAAGATTTGGTTGCCTCCCAATAAGCGCTTCTTTAACGTCATTAGCTTGACTTTGTGCCATATTTGATCATGGTGGCTCGAACCAATTTATGCTATCATTGCACTTTGTGCAATTTTCATTTATGCACCCTTTTTTTACTCTCCATATTTTGATATTTTCGTTTTCATATCTACCAAGAAGTCCACCAAAATTTGATTTTCTATTCTGACAGCTTCGTTGATCAGGTGACTCTTCTTCGTCAATTCTACAGAAATTATTGTTGTTGGAAAGGTTCTCAAGTGGGGTATAAATATTAAATATCTCTTGTTTGTCCTCTACCCTTAATATTAGCTCACCATTCTCCATGTCAATTAGAGTTCGACCCGTTGCTAAGAATGGCCGATCCAATATAATTGGAATGTCTCGATCTTCTGGTATGTCTAGCACAATGAAGTCCACCGAAAATATTATATTTCCTACTTTTATGAGCACATCCTCAACTTTGCCACGTGGCTTTGAAATTGTTGTATCAACTAGTTGTAGCTTTATTGATGTTGATTTGACTTCACCCAATCCTAATTTCCTATAAAAAGAATATGACGTTAGATTTATACTAGCACTCGTGTCACATAATGCATTAATAGCACAAGACTCTCTAATTGAAATAGGCAACGTAAAACTTCCTGGATCTTTCAACTTGGGAGGTAATTTGTTTTGCACTCTTGTACTACTTTCTTCCATTAATGTCACAATTTCAAACTCCGGAATCTTTCTTTTCTTTGTTAACACATCTTTCAAAAAATTTGTGCAGCTTGAAATTTGTAATATTGCATCAATGAATGGAATATTAATCTGCAGCTTCTTGAGAATATTAAGAAATGTTTCAAATTTTGTGTCTTTTTTGTTCTTCTTGAGCCTTGAGGAAAATGAATGGGAGGCACGTGAGCCTTGACTGACTTGGTGCCTTGGTAGTGAATGTTTTCGTTCTTTCTTGATTTTCAATTAAGGTTGGTGCAGATTTTTCTACTGTTGTAGCTTCATCAACCTCTCCATGCTCATATTTCTTTCTTGTCTTTTCGCAATAATATCTGGTAATGATACCCTACTCCTTGTAGTTATAGTATGAATATTTTTCACCATCAACTTCTTTCGAAGTCTTTGAGGAAATGAAAATGAAGGTACATATGTTTTAACTTTTACAAGACCTCTTGGTGGATCGTTTTCCATTACTCTTATTGCCATTACCGGTTTCTTAGGATTTGTCATTGTATTACTTGAAAATGATCCTTGTGGATGTTCTACAAGTTGTTCAACTATTTGATCAATCTGTGTCTTCAACTTCTTGATAGATGCTTGCTAATTTTGAAAATTAGTATTAATCTGTTGGAATATTTGTCTGTTTGTTTTCACATATTGATGAAACATATCCCTTAACATATCCCTTAAACTTGGTTTTCTCTCTTGCCAGAAATTATTTCTATGTTTGTTGAAATTGTGGGAACCCTTCGAATAAAGTTTACTTGTTTCTCTGAAGAAGCGAGCATCAAACAGTTTTCCATAGTGTGATTCTTTCACAGTTCTCACATGTTGAATTAACTATCACTACATTTGCTTCATGTGTTTGCAATTTTACAGCTAATTACACCTACTTTGTTAAAGCAGCAATCTGTGCATTGGTAGATACCGTCTTATCTAATTCATAAATTTTTGTGGTACCACTCTTTTTTATGAGAACATTGAATGTGTAGTGGCAGTTAACTCTAACAAGTATAGGCATTATTGAACTGATTTACCAAGGATTAATCCACCAGCGGAGGAATCCACATGAGATTTTGACAGTGGTGAAAGTCCAGTGTAAAAATATTGTACTTGATTTTTTGTTCTTATTTCATGGTTAAGGCACTTCCTTATCATCTCTTTAAATTTGTTCCATGTCTCACGATAACTCTCGCCATCTCTTTGTTGGAATGTTTGAATTTTCAGTCAGATTTTTGCTACTTTTGTCGGTGGGAAACATTTGTTAAACAATTTTTTAGTCAGTTCCTCTTATTTAGCAATGCTTCCATAAAGTTTAGCATCTAACCACTCCAAAGCAGCATATCGTAATGTATAAGGAAATCACCACAGTTTGATGGTATCTTCATTAACCCCGGCGCACTGAAATTCTGACAATTCCGAATAAATGTTGAGATATGTGTGTTCGAGTGTTCATGAGGTAACCCATAGAATTAAAAAATGTTGCAAGTCAAATTGATCATATCCCTCCTTATATGAAAGTTATTCACCCAAAAATCAAGATATATAGTACTAGAGTGCTCGGACATTGTTATAAGCGTCAAAAACATTGAGACTGACAAGTCTCTTTCATCTGTCTCCACTTGTTCATGCTGCTGATTTCGCACTGCTGCTACCCTAGCGGCTCATAGTCCAATTGGCCATATAGAAATAGGAATGTTTTCATCTTCAATCATCTGATTTTTTGTTTTTGTGTGTTCTTTGTTTCTTCATCTGTAGTTACGTTCTATCTCATAATCAAACGATTCAAGATCGTCGGCTTGGGAGTGAAGCATACAACGAACACATTTTTATCTGTAAATAAAAAAAGTAAACTAATCAAATAATAGTAAAAAATAAAGTAAACTAAGATTAAATGTAAATAGTTCTAAACAATGGCGCCAAAAAACTTGTTGCGTTTTTTTTTTCTTTCGCAAATGTACGATATCTTAACAAGTAATATAATGGACCATTGAATTTGGATTATCGTTCCTACAAGAACAATACTTTATTCACAGTCTATTGTTTTAACTCCTATTTGATGAATGAAAACGAATATGATTGCTGTGATTGTTTTTATAATTATATCTAATTAATTGAAAACAGCAATATGCACAAAAATCGATTTTGGATTCAAATATCGAACGAAATATTAAGGTATATCGATTTCATCTATTGATTACCTTTAAGTCTTAATTCAAGATTCACAAATTAATGTAGTGTTCGATCAAATTTTTCTACTGTATTCAATTTACCCCTCTCAACTTCTCATCGAGTCTATTTAACTAATTCAATCTCATATCTGTATGTGAATCAATCTTAGTTAAACGCAATATTTGTTCAAAGAATTTATATAACGACCGCAATAATTAGCATAAGTATATCTATGTTTTATACTTAATTATCGAATTTTACTATGTAATCTAAATCTAAAACTCATATTTCGATTCGTAAAAAGATTCACACCATAATTGAATTGTTGATCAAGTAATTCAAAGTATTAAATTCATGAATATAATCAACACATATATGATAAAAGAATTAGAATTTTGAATAAAAGAAATAAGTTTCAATTAGATTACATTATTCGCCCTGATATATGATTTAGCTACTCATAATATAAGTTTCAATTAGATCACATTGTTCTTTGATTCTTAATGTGTGGAACCATTCTCAAGTGCCTCTTTTCTTGTATTTATACTTCTCTCAATATTTTTCCCCAAGTTGAAGTTTTCATGGGCTTTAAAAGGGCCAAAATTTAGAGCCCTAATTAGTATTTGAAGTTTTGGGATTTGAGGCGCCCATGATGGTGGGTCGTACCGTCACCTTGCAGAAAAATTTAGCACTGCACATCATTTAGTATTTTTATCATGACTTTATCTTCCAATATTTAATTGAGGTGATTCAAATTGGATTGTCAAGATAATTCAATGGGCTACAACTTTACATGAAATAACGTTTTTCCAATTCGAACGTTTATTAGACCAAAAGTGGATTTCAATCTCAGGCTAAAAATTTGGGACATACTCATACAGTTGAAATTGATTTGTGATAATATTTTGATCAGATTTCACTTTTTTTTTTGAATATTTACACTTTAGTCCTCTAACTCTGAATCTTGCCATTTCTTGCCATTTTTCGTTCAATTCCACTTACATTAATCAAGTTTCATCTAATAATATATCAAGTTCAATTCCACTAAGCGCCACCTTACGGTAAAATTTTGGGATTTGAGGCGCCTAGGAGCCATGATGGTGGGTTGTAGCGCTGCCTTGCTGGAAAATTCAGCAATGCACATCATTCAGTAATTTTATCATAATTTTCTCTACGAATTTTGCGATTTGAGACGATTCAAATTGGATTGTAAAGATAACTCAAAATGCTACAACTTTACTAGAAACATCGTTTTTCCAATTCGAACGTTTATTAGACCAAAAGTGGGATTCAATCTAGAGCTAAAAATCTGAAACATACTCATACAGTTGAAATTGAATTGTGAAAACATTTTGATCATATTTCACTTTCTTTTTTAAATATTTACACTTTAGTCCTTTAACTCTGGATCTTACAATTTCTTGCCATTTTTTGTTCAATTCCACTTACATTAATCAAGTTTCACCTAATAATAAATTAGGCTCTAATTTCATTAAAAGAACTCAAAAATGTTCATATTTTAGAACTCGAATAAGTGTATAAAATACACTTATCAATTGCAAAAAAAAAATATATGGTCCTAAACTTTCAATACATGATAGATTTCATATGTGGTCCCTACTTCATTTCAACTGACCTATGGAAGTGTCAACAAAAATTAGTAGAAAAACTTAAAACCCATCAAAATTCCTGGTCGTCAATCATGTTACAATACTTCTATACAAGCACCTGATATGTATGTAAGTATCTACCTAGATGGATAAAACATTTGATATATGATTTCAATTGTTATTTTCAACTGGCATATTATTTGAAATAAATAATTAAATTAGGATGGATGGTTGTTTTCTAAAAAGTGTGAAATTTACGTTGGATATCGAAGGTTCAAATCACATTTTATGCGAATATTAAAAACTCCATAACTGGGCCTTTGAACTTCTTTGATTTATTTCTTTGATTATTTAATTTAATTATTTTTGAATTTATTTTTTATTTAATTGGTCAAGCTATCCAGTTAAAAATAGTAGCCGAAGGCGGTTATGAGATGATTTATTGAAGTCATAAAAAAACCTCATAAAACTCACAATTATTTTCTTACTGAATTCTAATTTATGAGCTATGAAAGTTATTGTTTTTGTGGCTATATACATATATATCTTCTACTCCTTCAAAAAAAAACACACTAAATTTTTTGAAAAACAAGATCCTAGTATTATTTTAATTTTTGAGATATTGTTCTTGAGTAATATAGAGAGTTCTTAAAATATATTGTGATTAATGGATAAATGATTCAATTGTTGTATTAGTGGAGAATTTCACTTCAGGACATCACACTGTCACGAATCTCTATCATTCTTTCACTTGTTTTTTCAACATTTTTTTTTTGTACGAAACTTTCTACAAAATTATCTGCAACTAATTTTTCAATAGAAACCACCCGTAATTTATGTCATTTGCCCTTGACAGGCATATAGGTAGCTACGAGTTATGCATACGCTTATTATCTCTCATTCGTCCATTCACGACACAAACGGAAAAAAAAAAAAACTAAGTTTCTGTTTGGGCTTCATTAAAATTATAATTTATTTTTGTCTTTTCTTATCAATTACACATTTTTCAATACAATAATATTACATATAAATTCAAAACTTTTTTTTTTCAATTATTTATTTTTCAAAAAATTACTATTCCATAATATATTTTTCTCACAATCTAATTAAATGGAGGCGAAACAAGTGACTGAACAAAAGACTGAACCAGATTTTAGTAAACTATATTCTAACGTAATGGATGACTTCACATATGAGTGATGTGACTAAAAAAAATAAAAAAACATTTGGCCCTTGTTTGAGCTATATTCTTATTTTTATTTTTATTCTACTACTTATTTTTAATCACACATTTTTAATAAAATAATATTTCTCATCACTTCAATAACTTTTTCTTCTTTTTTTAACCCAATAAAGCTATATGTACAAAGTTGAGTTACAAAAATTGGGTTACAAAGTGTCTTGGCAAAATCCAGACAGTTGATTTCAAATGATTTAAAAATACCTATTTTTAAAATGATTGGTGTAAATGTTATTTTGTCAA
>CAIGRB010000773.1:82716-107717 GCA_903798255.1 Fraxinus quadrangulata | reverse complement strand
TAAGAGTATTTTTGTAAGTACCCAAAAAAAAATTGTGGGCGTATGCTATTTTCTTGAAGTATAATTCTGGGTAGTTTGTATGTAGTCTAAAGCACTAAATTTTATGTTTCTAAAGTTTCAAGAAAATTGAAGATTTCGATTAGAGAGAGATGGTAATGGGCTGGCTGGCATGTGAGATTTTGAGTCTGTTTGGACCGAATTAACATCTAATTTTAATTTAAATCAAAGTCAAACAATCAATATTAACCACATCTTTTATGATCACACATCTTTTTAACCACATATTTCAAAAATTTATATCACAATTTACTAAAAATCTAATTTTAATCTCCACCAAACACAAGAAAATAAAAAAATTGTCTGGCTTAGACGGAATGAGATTAGTGTGCTTCTGGCCTTTCTTTGTCACACAGACATACACACAGTACACAACTAAATAGCATTATAGTAATGACATGAATTATTAATTTAATTGTAATAAGATAACAAGCAAGGGAAGAACCCATTCCGTATGATTTGCTGAGATACCCACCATTACTATCCGTACTGTAGGGTCTTTTCTGCACATTAGAGAACCATTTATTCTTTCCAACAACCAAGGTATCACAACCACATCCACCATCATTCAGTCATGGGAGACAGAAATGTAGAGGGAGAAAAGATATTAGAATTGGTGAGTATTTGAGTAAAATCAACAGTAACTTTTTAGGAAGAATAATATTATTTCTCGTAGAATGTGTTAATAAAAATAAGTTTCCAACCCTTCTTTCTTTTGATGAAATTGTAGTTTGGTCCCCACCCTATACACTCTGTCACATCTTTTCCTCAATGTTTATTTCATTTAAGCCTAGTCCCCAATGGTTACTTTCAATCAAAAGGGATGTTATTATGTGTCACAGAACACGACTTAGCTTGATGCTAATATGTGACCCAATGGGGATGATGGTAGAGTTCGATTGAAATAGATAGCAAGTTCTTACATTGTATTGCATATTTCTTTAATATTTTTTATTGTATTGAATTACGTTTTCACACACACATATACATATATATATAATTTTTACGTTTTAGTGTATTTACATATATATTGAATAATTTTTAATATTATTTAATTAAATATTAATAAACGACCCCATTTTTACGATAGTTGATTGTCGATGTTGANTTGTATTGAATTACGTTTTCACACACACATATACATATATATATAATTTTTACGTTTTAGTGTATTTACATATATATTGAATAATTTTTAATATTATTTAATTAAATATTAATAAACGACCCCATTTTTACGATAGTTGATTGTCGATGTTGATCGATCAATGTTCATTCAAATTAAACTTTAATGCTGGGTCTGTCCCTGATTGTCGCCTATACAAAAGTTGTAACAATTATGGGGGCAGGTTTTATTACTTGATGATAAGCCTTTATGGAGATCACACCACGTGGACCAAGTTTGAACTTTAGATTAGAGCTTCTAGTGGGTTCTTCAGATTAGGGTTGAGACTCATTTTTGGTGGGATTCTAACTTAATCGTTTTCTCTCTCTTTCATGTACTTTCTTTGTGATTTTGTAGAGAGAGAAGGGTGGCAGATTCGTTAGTGAACTCTAAAACTATTCTTGTGTGCTTTAGCGAAAGAAAATTATAAAGAAGTGGAGTTTAGGGTTGTGTTCTCCACGTGAGAGCTTCTACGGTAATTTGAACACTGGTCCGTATTTCCGTGATTGTAATAGTGAAATTAAACGTAATATTTAAAGGATACTCAACAAGTATTATGTGCTAGAAGCGATCACTGATTTTATAGGGTTACGATTTAAAAATCATTGTGTTTTTTTTTTTATTATTATTATTTCAATATACTTTTTTTTTTTTGTTGGCGTAAGAACCCGCAGCCGCTACCCGTCGTAGAGCCCCGACCACCCCGAAAGGGCGGATGCTCGATCACTGTGAGTCCGTACTAGGTAAACCTCACTTCTTGTACAGTAACCTGCAAACCACACAAGAGAGGTAAATCGCACTTGACAAATCTGGTGCGATGGGCTCGATCGAGAAAGTGTTGGCAGGGGATTCGAACTCCTGACCTTTGATCCCCTCGTTCACCCACTCCATTAACTCGACCGCCCCGAAGGGAATATTATTTCAATATACTTGTTAGAGCTGACCAGGGGCTAAAGCCAATTAGGTAATGGCGTAGGGCCTCCAAAAAAAGCCCCACAACCCACTGACAACTTGCCTAATAAAGATTCATTATCAAATATATTTGAGGGTGAAAAAAAAAACCCCCTTGTTTGAACTTCCCTCAAAATTCCAATTTCGCCACTGCCAAAGAAGAAAAATAGGTGGTAAAAAAAGGTTTTGTTATTTATTTAATTATTTTTTTCTTGTATGTGCAAAATCAGATACTTGTAAAATCACACATAGTATTTACAACATATAGTTCCTCTTTTGTGACTTAATGACTCCTTTCTTAATACGTATGTCTGTAGGGGCAATAGAGATTTTAATTTTTAAAAGTTATTTTATTTTTTACCGTTTACTTGGTAAATTTGAAAATAATAGATGATATATCAAGATTTCAGCCTGAAAACTCACAGTTCACTTACCATTGATAATTTCTTATTTTATTTAATTTATTGGATATTTTAGATTATGAATTTTGTTAGGGATTATTTGATAAATTAAGATGAAATCATTGAGTTATAGCATTTGTCAAAATTTTACATTTATTAAAATTACACTTAATAGTTTTGTAATAACTAGCTACTACCAGACGACTCGATGAAATAAATTAATAATTCATCATTCTGTGTAACTAAATATTTTGTGTTTCTTCGTATGCTTCTTTTGCGAAATCATTATATGGCCTACGAAGAAGAGTTTAGGTTAAGACTGAAGAAGAACTCTGAACTTACAGACTCTGGCGATGAAATTCATCGTATTGGGTTTGAGAAGAGCCAAAATAATCTCTCAGTTGTAATTTTAGTGAATGATTCTTGAATATTTATTCACTCGAGAAATTGCATCAAGTAGAAATCTCTGTCTTTAACAAGGCTGCGTTACTTTTGTGGTGTCGGGTCTATGTCTAATACATAAAAAAATAAAAAATAAAAATGGATGTTGTAATTTCCTATATACCAAAATGGCTAGTTATTTAGAGCTTTTACTTGAAACAAACAATTCTATTGATTGAAAATATTATTGGTTTATTTAGTATCAGGAAGGATGAAAGAAAAGAGTAATTATCTTCCTACAAAAGACTATTCCATAGATAATTTTTGCTTTTCTAGAATTAAAATGAATTATATTTAAGGGCCACATAATAATTAGTTGTTTAAGGCCAACCCTGATGCTTGTATTCATTATTGATACTTGAAATGTCGATCTTGACCTACTTCCTCACAAAAATTGTTGTGAATAATATGAGGATGAATATAAATAGCACAATATGAAGTAAATATCACAAGTGCACAAAAACAAAAGATAGTTGACAGAAAAAAATGAGAATTCACTAAAATACGTAAAAAGAATACAAAGATATTATTTTTATAATATTGTCTAACTTGTCTAAATCACAATGAACAGCTAACTATATATTGGAAATGTTTCAAACAATAAAAATAAAGTTATAGATGAAAAAAGAATGCTGAAAATACGTTGAAAAACGTAAAACAAGTCTTGCCAGACAATCGCCACTCAAGCCGCAAACTACCGCCAAGCGAGCGTCAGCACTCTTGTTTTGAGCACTTGAGTGGGAAACAAGAGCTCAATGAGCGAGAATACGCTAAAAATACGTGTCGATGTAAAATGAATATATTATGATTCATTTCACCCCTATTTATAGAACCTAAAAAACGTCATTCATATTTCATTCCATACAAAAGTGATGACTAAAACAAGAGCCGTGTAGCGAAAATGTTTCAACCAGTTCTTACCAAAAAAAAAAACTCTATTATTGCATCACCATGTTGTCAACTTGTCATACTTGATGTTGTTCATTATATGTAGTAGTTAACTTTGATTTATTGGAGATAAGAAGTAGCCTCTGTTAGGTGTAACTAAATTTAAAATTTTAGTAAATTTTGATAAAAATTAATTAAATGTATTGTCGGGAAGATAAAAATCGTGTCATGAATGTGTGATAAAAATTAATTATTTGTTAGAATTTTATGAAATTTTAAATTTTAAGAACATGAAAACCTAATTACTTTATTGTCAAGATCCCCCTATATCAAATCATCAAAAAAATTATAATATGTAGAACATATCTTAATTTATTTGGAATAATTCTTTAATACGTTATCTTGATTCCAAAACTTGAATTTTGATTATTGACTGTTTTAGTTTTTGATTTTGACTTCTTACTCCATAACCTTGATTGTGAATTATGGATCTTCCTTTTCGATATGTTTTCTGTTGGTTTCTTGTGTTGATGAGATAAAACAAAGAATAAGATTATATGAATTGGAGACCATAACCTTATTTACAGTTTTCATATGTTTAGCTTGTCGTCAAATACAACTCTAATGAATTCGATTTTTACACATATAATCCGACTGATACTTTATCTCGATGATCAAAGCTCAATTACTTAATTCTTTATTAGATAAATTTAATTTTAGACTTAACTTTAAGATAGTATTTATGCATAATTAATTATATATGTCGGCCCACATAATAAATTAATTTTTTTCCAACAATCTCCCACATGGGTTACATCAAAATTTTTACTATTATAACCAAAAGCATCTCCAAACAATCTCATCTATTAATTATGTTAATATATAATTAAAGCAGTCTTCGTTACAAATATCATAACTAAACTCGTCAATGGTCACGTATATCACCACAATCAAATGACATAAATCAAGTATAGATATATAACATGAAAATTACATGTAATGTGATCCAAACATATATATTTCCAATTACCCTTACCTTATTTTTTAATGAGATCAAACCAAAACTTTGATCAAAGTGATACTAAATACTTTATTTCTACATAATAACTTGAATATTTATAAGCATAAGATGTGTCTGTATCAGACAACAATTAAAAACAAACTCCTACTAAACTATCATATCACCGAAAGATGCAACACTCATATGAACAGTATGCTCTTGAAAGACCTCTGGTAGTAGTTCTTTAGTAAGCGGATTCGCAATCATGGAGTTTGTCCTAATATACTCTGTAGAAATCTAACCACTCTAAATTTTTTCCTTAACAATTAGGAACTTAATATTTATAAACTTTGACATCATCGAGCTTTTGTTGAAATACAAGACTACTATTGTCACATAATAACTTAAGTGATATTTCAATTCCAACAAATTGTGCAACCAGTGACAAAATTTCGTACATTCCATTATCAGAATCAGAATATCCAATGATCTCCTATTAGTCTGATTTCTTGTATGTGATCGTGTAATCCTTGGTTCTCTATAGATACCGAATAATTTACTGGTTGCATTCGGAATATCCATCCCAAAGTTACTTAAATATCTGCTCAATATTCCAACAATAGATGCTATATCCAAATATGTACAAAACTTAAGGGTACACTCAACTCCCAACTGCTAATGTATATGGAATTTTCTATATTTCATTTTCTTTAAGTATATCCTTAGGGTATTTATTGAGACTAAACTTGTCTCCCTTAATAATAGGGGTATCACCTTGTTTATATTCCTGCATCCCAAAATTTGTAAGAATCTTATCGATATACCTCTTTTGTGATAAACGATTTAGATGTATTTATATCTTTAATACAAAAGAGTCATCACCAAAATTTTTCATTTCAAAATTATATGATAGAAATCTCTTGATTTTTTCCAATAAGCATATACAATTATAGGCAAGCAGTATGTCATCTACATATAATATCAGAAAAATATGTTTACTCCCATTGAACTTGTGATATACACAATCATCAATTGAATACATTTTAAAACCAAACGAGACAATTATTTGATGAAATATGTGATACTATTGACGGGAAGCCTGCTTAAGCCTATAGATTGATTTTTTTTTTTAATTTGTAAACCACCGACATAGTTTAAGAGCAAAATGTGCCACAAATGTCATAATAGTTCTAAAAGATTCTTTCGTAGAAATCGGAAATGGTCTCTTTAAAGTCAATGTCTTCCTTTTGAGTAAAGTCATTTGCAACAAGACGATCATTTTATCTCTCCACATCACCCTCCGAATCCTTATTGGTTTTAAATATCCATTTATAAAAAATGGGTTTCACACTTTCAGGCAATGGGATGAGTTCCCAAACGTCATTATCTTTTTTTTTATTCATGACATTAATCCACTTTTAAGAATTATTCATTTGCATGTCATCATCCTTATTTTCTTTGAGAAAAACTATAAAGTCATCCGCAATTGTATTTCTCCTTTTTGTAGTGAATTTCTTTAATGACATTTGTTCTTGAAATTGTTGAGTTTGTTTTTTTTGGAACAATCTTTTGTGTATAAGGGATTTCGTAATATTGTTTTGATTCGAAATTACTTCTTGAACAAGATTTAGAGCAAGATTTTGTCACTGATTCTAATCATTGTCAATTTCAACAGAAGAGATATATACATATTCTTCTTCAAATGAAAAACCTTTAACCTTAAAACTTTATTTACCCCCACAAACTCTACATCTTTAAAGAATAGAACATTCCCTGTTTTGAAAATTGACTTAATAGTGTGATCTTTAAGAAATTTGTAACGTCTTAATAATTGATTTACTTGAAACTTTATTGAAAATATAAGCTGCAATCTTTTGTACTTCTTCCTATAGAGATTCTGGTAAGGTGAAATAACTAATCATACACCTTACCATATCCTTAATTATTCTGTTTCGTCTCACTGTAACACCATTCATGCTGGGGACCCTAGCATGGTGTACTGTGGGACAATTCCACGTTACTCTAAGAATTTTAGCATAAGACACTGGACTTTGTTCTCCTGATCTATCATATATGTCATAGTATTCACCACCGCAGTTCCTCTAGAAAGTTTAGCAAAAAAACTCTAGATATTGTTCTTCTGATCCGTCATATATGTCATAATATTCACCATCAAGGTCAAATATGACATATTTCATTGTTTTGCTGAACTGATTTTCAACTTCAACATTGTATGCCTTGAATATGTCCATTGATTGAGATTTCTCGTGGATAAAATATAGGTATCCATAGTGAGAAAAATCGTCTATGAACATAATAAATCACTGTTGACCATTCCAAAAAGTCGAATTGAATAACCCACAAATATCCACTTGAATTAGTTCTAAGACATTTGAAGTTCTATTGGCACCCAATCTCCTTATATATTTGTTTCTACTTAATATGATGAACACAAACACTTAAATTTGAAAAATTAAGAAAATTAAGAATTTCTTCTAACACTTGTTTTTTCATTCTCTTTTAAGAGATGCATCCTAAATGATTGTTCCATAACGAAACAAAATTCTTGTTGGTTAATTTACGTTTAATACCACGTGAATTCACATACAATTTTTTTTACAAAATGCAACTATATTAAGCAAATATAGGTTTTTATACCAGATAAAGAACTGGTATTCACAATATTTGAATTAAGAAAAATACTAAATAGGCTATTTTCAATTGAACAAGAGTAATCGAATTTATCCAATATAAAAACAAAAATCAAATTTCATTTAAAAGACAGTACCGTAAATGTCTTTCTCAAATTTAAATAATTATCAATCTTTAATGAAAACCTAAAAGTTCATATAGCCTCAACTTTAACTGTTTTGTTATCGCCCCCACATAACTAAATCTTTCAACATCAATTAACTTTTTTGACTGTTCAGACAACCTCGCGTAGACACACTTATGTGAGAGGTGACATTAGAATTTATCCACTAAATTAACATTAAAAAAAAGTGAAAAGTGTATTTTTCTTTACACACTAAGCGTGATATTTAGTATAGTCTCTCTTTATGGGTTCTGCATTTCACAAAAGTAACAGCCAAATGATTTATCATTTTCAAGTTTTTATTGTTTCCTTTGAGCTGAACTAAAGGCAGCTTCCTTATTCTTTAATTTGTCCTCAGAGATACTTGTCAAGTGAGTACTTCAAATTTTCTCTTACTTTAGATTTTCTTCTTCTTGCTCAAAATATGAAATGAGCTCATGAAAAGTCCACTTTCCCCTTTTGACAATCATAACTGACATTAAATCAACTAAATTGTGCAGGAAGAGAAATCAAAATCAAGTTCACGAGCACGTCATTTGATAACTCAAATTTTAATGCCTTTGATTTTGAAGAAAGATGAGACATCTCTATGATGTACTCCCTTATATTTTCTTTAACCTTATACTTTAGTGGAACTAAGTTCGCCAGGAGCGTACTCGTTTCGATCTTATCTCATTTTGCAAAGAGTTTTTAATTTCTTTAAGAAATTTCTTGGTAATAATTATCTTATCGGACATAGCATCCCTGAATTTTGCTAAAATTCCAAATTTCATGATAATAAGACTTATACGGTTTGAACGATCGCACTTATTCGAGTCCCATTTTATTAGCAAAATTTTTATCTGTATGAGTAGTGGATTGTTCAATCATTAACGTAAAGTCTAGATCCATGCTATCAAGAACGCTATAAACATTATCTTTTCAACCCTTAAAATTTGGATCAAGCACATGAATTAAATTAATATTGACATATATTACAGAAGTTCATAGATTAACTAAATAGAGAACTTAACTTAATTAACATGTTTACATGAGAATTCATAATGGGCAATCTATAAATTTAAATAATGGTGAGCCCCATCACAAGAGACCTGGCAAAACATTGGCATTTAGTCTTTGGACATAGATATCAATTTTTAAGTAACATTTTTGATGTAGTAATTAAATATTAACAATAAATTCAGTCAAACATCAAGTCTATATTTAGATCGACTCAATATTCACATAATGAAAAACTTTACAATTGTCACATATTTATTACCATATATGTGCAAATAATTTAGCCAAATATTGACATTTCATTGGGGCAGTGAATATCCGCAAGAATTACGAACACACAACCTTCCTAATAATCCAAATAAATTAATTGATGCACGAGGATTCGAGTCAGATGATGCCGAATTGTCTGATAGCTCGTTGATGGTACTAAGATACCATGAGTTGGCCGATCAGCGCAAGAATGGCAAGTAATCGACGATCTTTTCTAATTGGGACGGTTTTTAGACATGTTTCGGTATTTTGACCATAACTTTAGCTGCGGTTATCGGAATCGCGCTCACGACCCCAATTCGGAAAGCTCTTTTCGGGTCGCAAGTCGTGGTCACAGAGCTTCGCTCGGTGTGCTTCGATTTCGAGGGAAAATTTCGCTGTTTTCTTTTTCCGAATCCACAACTTTAGTTATTTTTTTTCTTTTTTAGTAATACTACATTTGCCTTTTTAACATAAATTTTGAACTCGAATTTAGCCAGATTTTTGGGATATTATTTCTCTTATTACGTAGTTTCTTTTGATATAAATAATGAAATTTTACTATTTTTGGTAAAATTCCGATAGTTATGATTTTTTAACTATTTAACCTGACTTGTTGGTTATTTTTAAATTATTGAATGAGTAATAACGATTTTTCTTGAGTTCTTGACGTTTTCTCTTGCGTTCTTCTCTGTTAATTCTCTGCTGAACTTCAGCCTGCAAAATAATCACCATTCTGTCCGCCGTCAGTAATTTAGACAAGTGATATTACTTTGGTAATATGTTGCTTTAATTAATCTATTTTAGAAAATTAATAATTTGAAATAAACTTTAAGTACCAAGATTTGAAATTAATTGCCCCCTTGATCTTTTAATTTAATTTTTCATTCTTTTTTTTAAAAAAAAAAATTGAAAAATCGAAAACCAACATTGCAGCTCGCTGTAGCGCTAAAACGCTGACTGGGCACTGCATCACCCGAGTGGCGCTACAGTGCCGTCGACCGCGTCGCGACATTACTATGCTACCTCGAAAATTGTAAACGTAGCATCACAACACCTAAACGCAGCGCTGCAGCACTGCGTCGAATTTGTAGTTCCAAAAAATTCTTTAAAAATTGAATTTTGAATTTTAGGGTTTAAATTTATATCTTAAAATTGAGGAATTCAAAGTATGAAGTTCAACCGAAAAATTTCTTGCTTGAAAAATTCTTAATATCAAAATTTATAGCTAAAATTCACATTCCAAATTAAAGAATTTTAAAATTCAATATATGGATTTCAACCATAAAATTCTTTCTTAAATCTTAATTTTTTAACATGGAGTTGACTCTGATACCATTTGTTAGAATTTTATGAAATTTTAAACTTTAAGAACATGAAAATCTAATTAGTTTATTGTCAAAATCCTCTATATCAAATCACTAAAAAAATTATAAAGTACGGAACATACCTTAATTTATTGGAAATAATTCTTTATAATACTTGATCTTGATTCCTGATCTTGAAATTTTGATTATTGATTTTTTTGGTTCTTGAGTTCTTGTTCTTGATTTCGACTTCTTGCTCCATAATTGTGATTGTCTTAATTCATTCTTCTTGATTGTAGATTACCTATTTCTTATTGTGTATTTTAGATCTTTCTCTTCGATATGTTTTCTCTTGTATTCTTTGTGCTGATGAGATAACACCGAAAATGAAAATCAGATATGAATTGAGGATCATAACCTTATTTATAGTTTCCATATATATTTGACACATTGTCAAATATAACTCTAATTGAGGATCTATTAGAGTTATATAGATCCGATTTCTACACATAAAATTCGGCACATACTTTATTTAGTTGTCCAAAACCCAATTACTTAATTTTTTGATAAATTGCTTTAATTTTGAACTTAACTTCAAGATGGCATTTATACACAATTAATTACCTATATCGACCCACATAACAAATTAATATTTTTTTCCAACATTGTTAACTTTAACTTAGATTTTTATCAAGTTTTTAATCTATATCAAACAATGACTTAATCTATTGCCTTTTTATCGATAATCGAATTTATTAATTTAGCTCTTGGACTGACATAGTTACTCTGGACATCTTGGATTTTAGTATCTATTTACATAGGATATCCTAGTTATGATGCATAGTACATATAAGATATAAATTGAATTATTCATGACAAAATTGAATAAGGAACAAAATTAATTTTCAGAAATTGCAATGTCATCGATACGAACTAAAATTTATGTCTGATACAGTTGGCTGAATTAAAAGGTAAGCCCTGAATTTAACAGGAAATAGTTTATATTCTAGTGTTAGTGATTGTAGAATAAGGTAAATTCATCTTCCTCTAGAAAGTTTAGCAAAAAACTCTAGATATTGTTCTTCTGATCCGTCATATCTGTCATAGTATTCACCACCAAGGTCAAATATGACATATTTCATTCTTTTGCTGAATTGATTTTCAACTTTAACATTGTATGCCTTGAATATGTCCATTGATTGAGATTTCCCGTGGATAAGATATAAGTATCCATAGTGAGAAAAATCGTCTATCAACATAATAAATTACTGTTGATCACTCCAAAAAGTCGAATTGAATAACCTCCAAATATCCATTTGAATTAGTTCTAAGACATTTGAAGTTCTATTGGCACCTAATCTCCTTATATATTTGTTTCTACTTAATATGATGATCATGAACACTTAAATTTGAAAAATTAAGAAAATCAAGAATTTCTTCTAACACTTGTTTTTCCATTCTCTTTTGAGAGATGCATCCTGAATGATTGTGTCATAACGAAACAAAATTCTTGTTGGTTAATTTACGTTTAATACCACGTGAATTCACATACAATGTTTTTTTACAAAATGCAATTATATTAAGCAAATATAGGTTTTGGATCTTTCTATTCGATATGTTTTCTCTTTTATTCTTTGTGCTGATGAAATAACACCGAAAATGAAAATCACATATGAATTGAGGATCATAACCCTATTTATAGTTTCCATATATATTTGGCTCATGTTCAAAATGACATTTATACACAATTAATTACATATATTGACCCACATAACAAATTAATATTTTTTTTCCAACATTGTTAACTTTAACTTGGATTTTTATCAAGTTTTTAATCCATATCAAACAATGACTTAATATATTTCCTTTTTATTGATAATCGAGTTTATTAATTTAGCTCTTGGACTGACATAGTTACTCTGGACATCTTGGATTTTAGTATCTATTTACATGGGATATCCTAGTTATGATGCATAGTACATATAAGATATAAATTGAATTATTCATGACAAAATTGAATAAGCAACAAAATTAATTTTCAGAAATTGCAATGTCATCGATACGAACTAAAAATTATGTCTGATACAGTTGGCTGAATTAAAAGGTAAGCCCTGAATTTAACAGGAAATAGTTTATATTCTAGTGTTAGTGATTGTAGAATAAGGTAAATTCATCATTCACGAATTAGATTCAGTTGCAATAGGCACCACAGTACAACTCAACCTAGAACTTAAAACAAAAATGATGAAAACTTCCATCAAGACACCTGGTACAAGTTAGAAATAATGTCAATAGTGTCACGTGAATCAACTTAGCCTGACAGTGCATGTTTGGAAAATGATTAAATTTAAATTTTAAATGATATTAAGTTGTGGGTCTCAAAAAATAAATGGATATTAAGTGAGTAATAATTGTGAATTTTATGAAATGTGTAGATAAAAAGCATGTTTAACCAATTTAGATTATAATATAATCACGTTGCACATAAATAATTTAAACAATAAAACATGAGAAAAATTTCTATGAACGGAATAAAATATGAAGCACTTTTAACGTTTTTCACAATGACCAAAATTTTTAGGTATTCCAAAATTTTTTTTACTCGTTACGTATCTTTACACTTGAGAGTAGAATTTCACAGGATTGATAAAGGCAGGCTTTGCTTGGAGGAGTCTTTTAGTAAATCGAAATGTAGCAGCATTGGGGTGGTCATGGTTATTTGTTTAGATATTGCTCCTTTTATCGTAATATAGGAGCATACTTGAAATCGAGGCAGCTTATGGTTGCTATTTGGGCATGGTTCATTGGCTCCATAGCCATCGAAGTGAAGTAGGGTCCAAAAGGTATGGGCTTGGGATGGATTTCTTAACCTGATTAGTTGATGGAGGATCTATTGTACTTTCCTTTCGAGCTATAACTTTGAACAAATTGATTGCATCTTCGTACATCATTTGGTAACAAAGCTATACATCCCTTATTCGAGGTGATTCTGGAACATTTTTCATTCAGCGGGTATATAATGCAGGAGCATGCATGAAATATGACTTGCCTATAGTCATTTGGCCCAATGGCACCTTTGTAAAGTACCCTTCATAGTAGCCCTAACTAATACTAAGTATTCTTAGTCTAATCACTCATTTTTAAACATGACATTCATTGAGCAAGAAACAACCAGGAGTCGTCAACCTCATAATATTTTTCATTCATCCTTTCTGAAGAATTCTTCATGATGTTGACCTCATGCAAAAAAACTGAGCAAATGATCTCATAATCCATGAATTGCATTAATTCATTTTTGTAAAGACATTCTTTAAAGTATCCATTACTGCAACAAATTGAATCATATTTCTGGTTTTCAGCTTTTTTGTGTAAGACACGTCAAATAAAGTAAAGCTATTTGACACTACTGGTGTTAACACCAATCTAAGTGGCACTAATGTAATATTAAATAAGAGATACAATTAAATGAATCACATAATTCTACATTTTATTAAGCAATAACATAGCTCAGCCTAAACTGATGTTCTAGCACAATTTGTTGCAGCAATAACACATTGCCAAAAAAAAAAGTACAATCCAATCATTAAAGGAATATGAACTCCAATTCCGCATGAGAAATCAATGAAAAAAAAAAATTGTCATTTATATATCATATAAAAATAAAAATTATGATCCAAAGAAATTGAAAGATCAATGAACTGAAAAATTTTCCAGCTGTCTCACCAAAAAGACAAACTTACACCATATATTTGAGCCCAACTGTTGATTTGAAAAATAATAATAATAGTAATAAATAAATAAAAGAACGCATGAATGGCATTTGGAAATAATGCTATTGTCATAATGATTATGGATCATCACACTCTATTGCGATACAATGACATTAAATGATATGTCCAACTAAATGCATCAATATGGAACTCGTGTTATTGGATATATCATTCAATGTCATCTAAATATGATGATCCATCAAGATGACAAATAGCATTACTCAATGCATTGTCAGCAATACAAATTATGCGTCCAATACAGGTGGCCAAATTAAAGGTAAACCCCAAACATTGGGAGAAATAGTTTATACTCTAGTGTTAGAGATTGTAGAATAAACTTATGATTCATCATTCACAAATGAAACTCAGTCGCAACAGTACCATAAAGTAAGATTTGACCTAGAAACTAAACAACAATGATGGGAACTTCCACAGTACAAGTTAGAAATAGAGGCTGGAGAGCCGTGTTTCACAAAAAATTGTGTTTTAACACCCTAAGTAAAACCTCCATGACCGGAGGTCCACGACTACTACATATTTTTTTTATTGGCCTTCTCTTGGGACTATTTATCAATCTCCTCCTGAATTTGACCCTCTGCAGTAACACAAAAATCCAAATAAACCAGTGAAAAATAATATTAGTCACTAAACTTCTAGCAAAGTTTCATATTAGTCAGTCAACTTTATTTTGGTCCATACTGATTGTCTTTTGCTTCAAGTTGGTC
This sequence comes from Fraxinus quadrangulata, assembly GCA_903798255.1. Taxonomy (NCBI): domain Eukaryota; kingdom Viridiplantae; phylum Streptophyta; class Magnoliopsida; order Lamiales; family Oleaceae; genus Fraxinus; species Fraxinus quadrangulata. The sequence goes on along the minus strand of CAIGRB010000773.1, from coordinate 92,949 downwards.
ACTCAGTTAAAATCCGTTAGTTTTTCTAATGCAATGTCCTATGTGATCACTAAGTAATCTTTTAAACAAAATAAAGTTTGGTGACTGACTCGAAGATTCACTGTAAGTTAAGCCACTAATGGTGTCTTTTAAACCCATAAACTAATAGATAGAGCTTTAAGAGTTGCAATAAACTGAACAGCACTTACCGGCAAGATCAACAGCCAAGTTAGCCTGAGCATCGGCCTCTGAGTTTAAATCCTTCAAGAACATATAGATAGCAGATTATTGTTAAAAAGATCAATAAGCCCAATGTATGAGCACGTAAAGATTGCGCGAAACAAAAGGTTTTAGGTCAATTAAACAACAAGAGCATGTGATGGTACATCTAATGAAGAATATTATATGACTGAACTTACCCTCAGGACATGATTAATCTCGAATGAGATAAACCTATCTTTCAATTTCTTCGCCTCCTCGTACAAGCCAGAGATGTTTTGATTTTTTACCTTCCATAAACCCTGAATCTGTTTGTGAAATATCCTTCAGAATGTAACTTCACGAGGAAAATAGACAAGATAAAAATTTACAAGGCAGTAAAAGATAAGAGTTAATACATGACAACAGGCTCACTAGTGTCCCAAGTATAATGTTAAGGAAACACCAATAAATTGTAATATTATGGAATTATATTTTATATTTCTGGGATAGTGAGCTAAAATAGAAATATGCAAGTGATTAAAATCATGTTTATGAAATATTTGCCTTCTTAAGTCCGTTTTCTCAGCATATGATGAAACGACATTGTGACTGTAGCCCACAAAGTGTGGAAAGTAAACCAACCACAATGCACGAAAAGGTGGAATGAGATTTTCAAAAGTTTCATGACACAAATTGTGGTTACATAATAATCAATAAACGGGAACTTGCCCAAATTTTCATTAAAAGTACGTATATACCAATTTTCCTCATTCCTGTAGGAGGTACATCAAACTTCATTTCCTCATAAAAATGGACAGAAAATGGTAAAAATTAAATAATTTAGTGGTCAAGCTTAAGCTCTTGTTAGAGCCCCATTCTCTGAAAACTCATTTTTTCTCAAACTCGTTTTTAATTATACATTTTTTTAATAAAATAATTTTACACGTAAACTCTAAACTTTTCCATATTTTTTAACACCACATTCTCGAAAAAAAAAATCAATATTACAAAATTTATTTCCCAAAAAATGGAGCTCAAACATAGCCTAATATAAAATATATTTACACGTGTATTTCACTCTATTATTGAGAGGTAACATGAGAAAATAAAAGCAAGGGATCAATTTTCTCCCCGTTTTATATACACTAAGAAGAAATGTATATACCTGCATGCAAACAAGGTTGGAATCACCCCGAACTTGAATACCTGTAAATCCTTTTCCAAGTGCATATTTTAACCCTAATATAATGCCTCGGTATTCAGCAGCATTATTAGTTGCTATGCCTAACCCTTCACGTAACCTACAAATCTAGAAAGCTAAAATAGTTGAGAGAGATAAATAATGTCAAAAAGATATACGAACCCAGAAAGAAGCACAATATTTACCATACTTCCATCATTTGATCGTATTACAGCTCCTGCACCAGCTTGACCAGGATTTCCTTTTGAAGCGCCATCAAACTCAAGAGTACAAGTCCGCTGCTGCTCGTGATTACATGCATCAGGTTTTCAGCCCCAAAAATCATAAAACACCTCTCTAAGATTATTATTATTATTACATGAATCTGATGGGATTCCATTAAGAGTTCAATAATCCAGTTAAAATTTGGTTTTCTTTGTCTTGGACGAATAACAAATGCGGAAATTTTTGACACTTTTAAACTAATAAAAACAACAAAAGCATCATCTCAAAATTATCAAAAACCATCCACCACTTCTATCCAATTATGTATTCCAGTCGACTTTACAAGGAACTAACTTATGCTTTCTTAAATCATCATTTGAAATAAATGTTCATCCATCAACTTCATGCAAAGTAACATGCAGAGAAACCCATGTGTAACAGTTAGTTTGTGTAAAATGCATCCTTGTAGGGTACAAAATCTAATGTTTGAGTTGACTTCTATAGCCTCAGCAGTCCATTTTACAGAAAACATCATATTGTATTTGAAATTGGACTGTTGAAAAACATTATACATATACACGCACTATACAGCACAATCAAACTTCTATTTTAAGTTTGTCAAGGTCAGTATGTGTCAACAAATTTTAATGATATAAAAGGAGCCAGCATTTTTATTGATATCCTTCTCATTTTGCACTTTTTGCTTACATATTTCGAGGAAGAAGTTTTATCTCCATTATTGGCATGTCTAAGGAAATAGACTTGATTATTAAGTACGAACCGGAAACTACATTTCAGATGCATCCGTAAATATTCTGTAGAAAGAAAAGTCTCATTAACTGTAATGAATTGTAGAACTGAATAATGATACAACTTACCCCATAATCTGACCACGCAACTTCCTGTGACCATTTCTTTGTCAAAGTCTCGCTAGATGGTTCACCTCTAGCAGAAGGATGTTGCTGTAAGAACAATAAATGTTAATCAACAGGAAAATATTTCAGTAACTAGATCAAAACCAAACATGCACTTGACCATGTAAATATTTCCTATTTTATTTTTTATTTTTTTGCTAAACTCAACAAGATCACCTGAGCTTATAAATCTAGTCAACAGTTATTTGCTAATAACACAACATGTATTATGAAAACGTTAGCCAACATTTAAGTTTGTTATTTCTACAATGGAAGTGACAAACAGAGCATTATAAGCAAGCAGCCAACAGAATATCACTCCTAGAGGTCAAGTAAATAACAAAGGAGATCAAATTCTTCTTCTTTTTATATCATTTTGTTTACAATATTTTGACAGAATAATGACGAGGATGATTCGTGATTGTGATAAAGAAACTGAAAAAATCTATGTCATGTTGATGCCTTCACAGAATGCCGAAAAAGAAAAAAAGATAAATGAAATTCACATCCAACTGCATACAGAAACCACTTTTCTCAAATTTTTAATCAGGTCGTATTCCCAAAAGAATGTTTTATCACAGTTGTGCAAGATCAACTAACCGGAAAAGGGCATGGTACAAGAGTCCCAAAAAGATCTCCAGTAAGATCAGAAGCTCTGATGGAGTAAAGTGCATTCCTAATCCCACACGAAAGAAGATATTTCTCTGTGTCCTTGGGCATGGAACAACCTTTGTATACACTGACAGGAGGATCACATATCTACGAGGAAAGGAACAGGCCAAATTAATTTATCAATCCACTGTATTTGTATAAATTCTGAGTGAAAAAAATTGGTATTTAAGAGAAGGAAAAAGAAAACGAGAAATACATATCAAAGTAGTAGCATGTACTCCATTTAAGATCTCCAGCTCCCAATAGACAAATCAGGACAAGAAAGTAGCCAAAAAATGCAAATGCTAACAAATATTTGAAATGATACGCGTTGTTAATTAGGTCACTGAACAATATTCCCAAGCGACCCAAAACAAGATGAAACGAGAAGCAAAGGAGTCAAATGGTTGAGGTATTGGAGGAGGAAGTATTCTCTACACTGTAAGAGTTCCATTATAGACAAGGCTATAATATATAAATAAAATTAATCTATCACTCATCAAATGAAAATAAATAAATCAATTTGGACAAAAATTGAAGCATAGCTAAGCATTGTTTCCACTTGAAAATGTTATTTCACAGGAATATCATGCACATAAAAGATTATTTACATATTATGCGAAGGTTGAAGAAAGTTTCTAGTAGACAAAATTATGTTGAAGACTTTAAATTATGTGCAAGTGATGAGAACTCTCAATCTTAATAAATGCAGCAAAAAATTCTTAAGCATTCTCCTTTTTTTATTTTAATTTATGCATTTCTGAACCAGAGGAAGGGAAGAAACCAGTAAAATTCTTAAGCATTTAAAAAAAAAAAAGAGAGAGAGAAGACAAATAGGATAAAGCTGCTTTACCAGGGCCACGTAGGCCCTGGTATTGTAGCATGGTTCAGACAAATAAAGAGAAGACTAGAGAAAAATAGCTTAAGCAACAAACTCAACTATGAATTTAAAGATACTAATGGCTCCCAATGATAAAAGAAAAAGAAAAAACATTTATGAATCACCAAGAGAGAACATCAATATATAAGAGAAAATTAAAGAAAAAGAAAATTTAGAGATTCGTGATTACCGAGGATCCAACTTGAGCCTGACAATCACTTAAATTCTTGTAAACACCTACAAGATCTCCTTTCCGAACAACAAAGAATGATTCCTTGTCGTCCTTCATTACCAGTTTAGGATTGTGATTTCTCTTAATAGACCTTTTCGATGAGTAGCGCTGAACCCAAAATCTTGTCAACGAACGTTCTGAAATAGCAGTCCTAATACCTGCATGTTGAAAGCTTTTTTTCCATGAAGGAGCATAAAATCTGCAAACTGGACTCTTCATGACAAAAAGGCTAGAACTCCATAATATAGTCGACGTACATGCATGATACAAATTGTTCATTCCAGAGTCCTTTTCCCCCTATTCCCCAGATTTTCTGAAACCAAAAATTTGATATTTTTTGCTAGCTATCAGTACATCCAAACATTAACAAGACGAAATAAAAAATAGAGACGAGTCACTAATTAATTTGCACTCTTCTTCGGTCCAATTTATTACTTTAGACTTTTAACTGACAAATTATGTAACTTACTGATAAAGGAAAAGTTATCAAACTAAACTAAACATTTCAAACTTTTAACTTAATTAAGCAGAGGTCTTCTAATTCAACCCCCAAACAACCTGCATTCTACTCGTTCATAATCTAGAACCTGAATTTTTTCTCAAATTATTCCTACACAAATAACATAAATATAAAAGGATAAGCGTTGGAGATGCATTTGATAGCTTTAATAATAGAAAAGCTTCAATTTTGAACCCAAGATTCCATTCATTATTAATTAAAAGCACGTGTAGTTATTATTATTTTTATTTTTTGGTTCCAAGATTTTCTTAACAAGAAGAAGCTAAACTGCAAACCCGTAATCGCTTTTGAAACATTAAACATCCCATCAACTAAAATTGAAGAATACAAAGAAAAAAAAAATTGGAATTAGAACTACCCCATATAAGTTATATAAAAATAAATAACAGAAAAAATATGAACGCACCGTCAGAGTAGTTGAAGAAACTTCCTTAAATTGCAGTCTTTTTGTGAGAGAGAAAGATGATTTTGTGAAGCTTCTGGTAGATTGGTGAGTGGGTTGTGGGGTGGTTGTGGGGATGGGGGTAATAAGCCGGAGGTTTTCTTGTCTGAGGGTTTTGGCCTCCGGTTCATTTTTTGTCTCCCTTCCCTTTTCCTCTTTTAAGAAGAGAGGAATAATAATTTTAAAATTAAAAAAAAAAAAATTCTTTTAGCCTCAGGATTCCAAATTAAAATTTAAATTAAAGGCAATCATCAATTTTAACGACGTACTTTTATCAAAATCTACTAAAATTTTGATTTTAACACATACAAAGGGTTTATTATTTTAAATTTGGCATTAAAGGTACAATGAATCTTGATTTCATTGATATATTTGAAACTTCGCAGATAATTACAGGCATTGTCCTAAACTTTTCAAATCTTTGTAAATTTTATCCAAACATTTCAGTTTTTGCACACATAATCTCAAACCTTTTAAGTACATGCGGCTAGAGAACAAATGGATGAAAATCATCCATTTTTTGGTTAATTGACCAAAAACAAACTAAGTTTGACCAAATTGTTAACATTCAAATAGGACAAAATAGTAATGTTATATTTACCCCCATAAAATAATTAAATATAAAAATAGTAATGTGACTGCCCACTGGCCGTAGCCCTGCAAAAATTTTCGAAATTCCCAAATTTTCTTTTTGATCCTTAAACCAGTGGCTCCATCTCCGGTTCTCGTTCACTTATTTGTCTTTGTTGCGTTTTGCTGTCAGGGAATAAAATTTTAAGCAAGGGAGCGAACGATATGGAAGATTTCATTCACGACATTGATGTGGATAACAAATTTGTATGAGATTGCTTCCCTGAAATTGAAGAGGATAACTTGTCCATGAGATTTTCTTTTCTTTTTTTTTCTCCACACAATGATGACTTTCTCTTGGAAGAATTAGAAACCACTAGTTACATAAAGTTTTTGCCCCTAGTCTTGCACTTAAAATTCAAAATGACAAAATCACTCGAACTACTCTTGGTAAAACATCCTAAGAGAATGGGAAGATGTAGTAGCTCAATTGTCAGTTCAGCAGTTGAGATACCAAGAACAAAATGAAATTGCGAATTGTCATAGAAACTTTGAAGAACTTGGAGAATAAAATGGAGACAGATAGCAAAGATACTGACAGAACGTCAACATGGTATCTTTTCAAGCAGCACTAAAGTCAACTCGATGGAGCACATGCCAAGCATTACAACAAGGAGTGAGGTGCAATTCTCTATGATTTTGGATAGTAGGTCGATTATCCAATCGGATGAAGTACGAACTAAAGAAGAAAATCATGGGGAGAACGAGGAGTTGGTCCTAAAGGAGCAAAGTGACATTTAATGAAGTCGAATTATCAAGCAATCCTTCGACTTCGTTTATTGCTCTAGAATTGATTTTGTGATCAAGGCTGATGAGGAAGTTGAAGTTTTCAAAGTTAAGTTGAAGTTGGATGGTAAAAATCAATTTTGTTCTATAAATTATGAGAAACGAAGGAATTTTCAGAGAGAATTTTTTGAGCGACTTCAATGGTTACTTCATACGTGAATAACGCTCGGTCCATAAAATGATATACTTGTATAATAGAAATAGTATTCTTGTCTCCGAGGGAAGCAACATGATTCAGCATATCTCAATTTGATCCTTTCGAGTATTTCCAATAGCTTCCATTAGCCTCACTCATATCATAGTTCGAATCATTAATATGTATCTTAATTTTTTGCATCTAGGATAGCACATTTTTTAACGGAGCAGCTAGCTTATGCCCATGTTTGGCATTATTAAAATTATAATTCATTTTTTTTCTCTATTCTTATCAATCACATATTCTCTAATAAAATAATATTATACGTAATTTCATAAATTTTTCTTCTTTTATAATCACATTTTTTTTTTCAAAAAACGCTATTCCAACTAGGGTTGGGCAAAAATCAATCTGAACTAATCAAACTGATTAACTCAACCCAAACCAACCGGTTCGAACTAGTTTTTTAGTTCAATTGGGTTGGATTCGGGTTATGAAATCAAATTTTAGATTGGGTTGGGATTTGATTTATCTATTAAAACACAATCAAATACTGTCGAACCCAACCCAATAAATTAAAAAATATTAAAAAGAAAATTAGTAAAGCAAAAAATCTAAAACATAACGATAAAAAATTCTCCCGTCTTACGTCTCTTCAGCCTCTCATTGCTACTCGGTACTTTGGCTTGTTAACTCGATTTTTTGACGTGATTTTTAACTAAATATTTGGATTGAAGGGAGGAAATTTTATATTGAGTTTGGATAATTTAATATTTTTTAGTATTTATGTTGAATTCATTTTATTCAATAGATATAATATTCAGGTATTCAACATATATTTAGATTGATTTAATATGTCTTTAATTTGATCACGATATAATCTATATAACAGGTTTTACAATATTTTTAATTTATATTGTTCTATTGGAATGATATTTAACTCCACAGACCATTGATCCAATTTCAATCGACTAAAGGTCTTTCAAATCACCATTTTTAATGTAACAGAAATTGGTTCAAATTGAAATGATTTCAAACTTTAAAAAATTGTTCAAATTCAACGAACAAAAGTCACAATCATTGGGCCATAAGAAAATTGTCCAACTTGAATTGGACTCAAATCCAAACCAATCTACCCAATATAAACTAATCCGAGTTTTGGTCGGTTTGGATTGGGTTGGGTTTCAATCATGAATGGATTGATTTCGATTTGAATATTGTCAAAGCGAATATGTTGGGTTGCGTTTGGGTTGAATTCAAAATCAATCCAATCCACGTCCAACCCTAATTTCAACCATCAAAATTTCAAATAATGGGAGCTATATAAGAGCTTATGTAATTTTAAAATGAAACGGGGACCTAACTGTTTTGTTAAATAGAGACATAAATATCATTTTAAAATTATTTTTAACTGACGAGCTAGCTTATTTAAGGACATAAATATCATTTTAAAATTTCATTAAATTATTGTGTAGCCTCATCATGCTTGGCAAGATTTTGTTGACCATAATTTTTCATATCTGTTGTGCGCTTCACTGCCATTCTTATCCGGCTTGGCTACACAAGGATTGTACACTAAAATGGCAGCTTAACTTCCTTTTTAAAAAAAGTAGCACCATTCCCAATATTTTTGGCATCAGTTGAACTATCTTCAATCGTACGCTAATCCCAATTTCATTAATATTCATGAAAAATCTTGAAAGTTATCGAAAAAATCAGATTGTTAGAGAAATCATTGATCCCATCCAACGGTTTGAGATTTACCACCTTCAACCTAGTACAACCCGAGATGTAATTATTTGATTCATATCGTGCCACTTGGACCTCACTTTACCATGTTACTGTAACGTTTGTTGAAACATGGTTCCACGTCATGTCATATAACAAACTCTCTTCAACTAAATTTTGTACAATAAATTAGTGTGTGTTTTGTCTTCCAAAAGAAAAATAGAGTAATGAATAATATTTTTAAAAAATTTATGATTGAAAAGTAAAGTAATTTTATTGATTTATGTGTAAAATATTTTATTGAGTGAATGTGTCGTGGATAATCTTAATGTAGCAATCAATTTTTTAGAATAATAATAGACAAAAGGTGTTAATAATGTCAATATTTCCAAACATCATATCTTTTTTTTTTTCTTCTTTTTAAAGACGGTGACTTATTTGAAAATGTTAATTTTGGGATATGAGTACTAATTTAAGTTATAGACAGATCAAATTGTTTATTTGAACTTTGATATAAAGCAATCTCCAATAGTAACATCAAAACATCAAATTTCACCAAAATTCGGTTCAAAAGTGCTCTAACTACGGGCAGACCCAGCACCTGGGAAAGGGGCACGGCAACCCGTGTTGGATCCGTCAGAGCCTTAATTCCGCAGAGCGCCGCCGGGTCATTGACTGTTGTAGAGAAAAATAGAGAAGACGGGGAGGAAGAAGACATACTATTTCAAAATTAGGTGGGCCTTCGTTTTTTTAAATGGCAGCTAAAAGAAATTCAATTAATCACCAAAAACAAAATTAGGATTTTCACACTGGCCAACTAATTTCTTTTAGGCTGACGGTTTCTCTTCATTATTCGTAACCCACTCTTCCTCAATATCGTTACCGTTGACTTGTACGGCACCATCTGTAGAGTCAACATACACCACAACTGCCCCTTCGTGGCCATCATCATGTTCCTCTACCTAGACCTCATCTTTACCTTCCTCTTGTACCTCATTTGCATTCTGTTCTACAACCTAGAGAAACTAATAGAAACAAGTCCTGAGCACCAGCATAAAGATCCAACAAGAAAAACTTGTACAAAGTCTAAAAAACATAGTACGGAACAGTAGAGTTTGGAATCATATAGAGAATGTAAATCTAATAGGTGATGATATCTTTGCCAGTTTGAAAATAACTTGCTAGTTTGCAAAAGAAAAACATGAAAAAATAACAGAGATGAAACAGTTAAATTAAATGCAGGGCACGCTCTTTAATTTCTGTAGTGTTTATGAATAATATATCTTATGAAAATAATGGGAAAGGAAATCAGTAGAGCTGGCAAAAACGTACACATACCTCATGCTCTTTAGTTTCTGTTGTGTTTTTGAATAATTTTGTTACTGGTGATTAATTGAATTATGTTTATATATATAAATACATATTTTTTATGTTTAAGTGTGTTTACATATATATTGAATAATTTTTAATATTATTTAATTAAATATTAATAAACGATCCTGCTCTTACGATCGTTGATTGTCGACGATCAATTGTTAACGTCCACCCAGGTTGTACTTTTGTGCTGGGTCCGCCCCTGACTCTGATGTGGTACCAAATTTTGCATCATTGTGGAAAAATGGTGCAAGTCAAGTCCAATTTGCCCCATTTTTCATTTGCCAAAAGAATTGTTAGAAGATATTTGAATCATTTGTGTTATATAATTTTTAATATAATAATAATTATTATT
>CAIGRB010000773.1:21352-77820 GCA_903798255.1 Fraxinus quadrangulata | reverse complement strand
CGAGTCCTTTGTGGGCTGTTTAACATTGGAGCAACCGGTTGGATAGAGAAGTATTGGTTTGGGATTGGTCGTGCATTGTGGTGTCATTTGAATTGGAGATTGAGCCCGGATTCATTGGTGTTTTGGAACCCAAATCTCAACAGATACCATGGCTAAGGTGTATGTTGGCCAATCAATGTTGTGTTTGAGTCTCGATAGACTTATGTATCCTACGGATGAACTTAAAAAAATAGACAATTGTTTTGTATTAAAGATATTTAAGGTGGAAAAATTCATGTCACTAATCTTACTTTAACTTGTGTTTGAGAGGTGCTTATAAATGATTTTGTTTATAAATGAACAGAAATAAGTTATAGATGGACCTTAAAAAATATGTGAAAAATAAATTTGTCCATTTTTAACCATTTATAAACTATTTATAAACACTTGTCCAATTTATGTTTAGATATCAACGTAATTTAAAAACCAAGAGATAGTTTAATTCACTCTATATTAAACGAGTTAAATTCACTCTTTATTTTAAGAGTAAATACCATAGACCTCCTTTGAGGTTTTCGAGAAATATAAATACATCCCTCACGTTTGAAAAATTACAATAACCTCCGACATTTCTAAGTTATATAATATTCATGCCTGACCACCTTTTGAGTCATATGTCGTTTAAATGAGGTTGAAAATACATAAAATGTCTTTCTGAACAAAATTTTGAATTTTTTAAAAATGAGTTGCAATTTAATTTGTTCGATTTATTAATAAGCTAACACTTTACTATGTACATACACAACTATATATTTCGATGATTGCATGTGTATACTACCCGAAAAAAATTTGGAAATAAAAGATTTCAAGTTTTTAAATTGATTGTAAAATATGCATACATAATTTAAATATTAAAAAAATTGTACCATCAATAAAATTTTATAATTATAAATTCATTAACTAAAAGATGTTAATATGACAGGTATGGATAATACAAAATAACTTGAATTGTTAACTTGCATCACCAAATTTTTGTAGTAAATTTATATGGCATGTATTTAAAGTAAAATAAAAATGATTAGTTTTTATTATAACACGATTATTTGAGTTTCTCTTGATATTATGCACCATTAATTTAGATATAAAACTATGTTTTCTTAGAGAAACAAGCTAAATTTTATTCAATAGAATTTAAAAGGAAGAAGTTATTTCTGGCTATTTTCTATTTTTTTTCATAAAATTTGATCGATATATTTATGCTAAAGACTCATGGTTATATTATCAGATAGCACGCATTATATATTTCAAGGTGTTTGTTGGGCAAACTGTTGTCAAACGAACCTCTTGGATTATGATGCTAAATCACCATTAATTCATTCGGTATCGGCCAAATGACTGAACTAAATTATCGACACCTCAAATGTAACGACCTAAGTCTACAACTTAATTGAATCATTGAAAGTAACCTAATTTAATTAGTGTTGTTCATGGCCCAACCCCTTACTCCTTGGATGGCTTTTGGAGCTGGCCCACTTATTGGTTACTAATTTGTCCTTTGGACCCAACTCACCAATTAACCTAAGAGTGTACTATATAGTGGGAGTCCCTTTTTCATTGTAGGACTCACGTTATTTGCTTAGCCCCCCTTTTGAGAGAAATCGGATGGTTACCTTCTTGGCTTTGTGCTCGTTTCCTTGCAGTGTCTCTCTTTCGCTTTCAACCTTTGTGGCTGCAATAACCATATTTAGGCAATTTGCAACTTGCAACTTTGACTGTGCGATAAGTGTATTTTATACATTTATTCGGGGTCTAAATAGTGATATTTGATAATTCTTTTGACAAAATATATTCTGAAATATTGTATTTTATGTTATATATGTAAAACTCAATGGTTGAATAATGAATTGAAAAAAAAAGCGAAAAATGGAGAAAAATGATGAAGCCCAATGATCAAATTGTAAATATCCAATAGTTGATTATGACTACAAGACGATATCAAAAATGAATGGAATATGATCAAAATATTGTCACAAATCAATTTTCAATCGCACAAGTTATATTTAAAATTTTTATCTGAAACTTGAGACCCATTTTTGATATAATAAATGTTCGAATTGAAAAAATTATATTTATCAAAGTTCTAGCTCTTTGAGCTAGCTTTTAAACGAACTTTGAATTGCATCAATCAAATATTGGAAGAGAAAGTTATGACAAAAATACCGACTGTTGTATAGAGATAAAAACATGCACTCGCGAAGACAACTTTTCTTATTTTATTGAAATTCTTTTGAAAATCAATTTGGACGTGATTTTCAACCAATTTTCAACTCCTAAAAATATCTAATAGCGGAATACATTAGTGACCTCTCATACTACAATATTCCATCTATTTTTATCATAAAAGAGTACCAAAATCATATATTGTGATAAGATTTCAAAGGCGATGTTCAAAAACTCATCAATTGGAAATTAAACATGGGATTTGTTGGCAAACAAGGAAAGAATTATTGAAAATTTATCAAAAATTACTTTGAAAAAAAATCAAGAATATCAAGATTTATCTTCCTTCATTCATTAATTCACAATTTCGGGTGATGTTCCGTACATTTAACATGATTTTTTGTAATTCCTTCAATCGTTATATCAATATTTATCTTCCTTCATTTCTAGTTTTATACATTATTAGAATGAGGTGAACCTCGTTATGATATTTTTTAATTTTAGTTAATTATTTTGACTTTAATATGGTTTGATCTGTTGATGTTTATTATCTTTTTTGTCGTTTTTTTTCAATTGTTTGATTATTAATTGAATTGTTAGTGAATTTTATTATTATCAAGAGAGATAATAGGGTTTAAGTATAATATAATAAATATTATAAGATTCGATAGAGGGTAAAGAAATATCTCTATGTTTTATATGGCTTCAATATGTGTTATACCACTTGTTAATTCATTTATCATGTTTGGATTTTACATTGAAAGATAGAAGGGTCACATGAGGGGAATATATTTAATCGTTATCGAAATAGACTTTCAATTAAATTAGGAACATTGACCAACATGAGTGATTTCAATTTGTCACTTTAATTGTTACATTAAAAATAGAATAACAAGGAGAATTTGACATCTTAGAAATACATTTCACATATCTGAAAAATACATTTACTTGGTTTCACTAGTTTAATTGATAGTTTAGAGATTAGTATAGAAAAATCACAACAACTTGTTTGTTATTCAATTAAATTTGCAATTAATTTTAGCTCAGTTAAATAAATAGTATTCATGGGTTCGGAACTCTGTTCATCATTATATTATTTGACCACGATCTCATGTACTTGCAGGTTTTCAAAGGGTTAAGTTTTTGGCGCCATTGCTTGAGACTATTGTTTTGATAAGTTTTAGCTAATTTTAACTTTAATCTAAATTTTATTACTTTATTAATTAGTTTATTTCATTAGAAAAATTTTACGGAGCTTTTTCCTTGCTTTTTTAGGATTTTGTATGCAAATTTCAAGACCCAGTGATCTTGTTGAATTTGATCTAGAGATCGAATGCACATCAGGTTTCGAAGAAGAGAGCACTTGAAAGTACGACAAAAATAAAAAGAAGAACGCATGGCAAATGGTAACTTGAATCCTATTGCGAGGCAAATTTGGGGCATACACATCCAAATCTAGCGACAGTGGATGAGAATGCAAGACTCATGAGTGAATATATGATTCTACCTGTTGTGGAAAATCAATCCAATATTGTTTATTCGGTGTTTAGCCAACGAACTTCCACTTGAGGACGAATGTTATAAACATGTTCCAGAATGCTCTGCAATTCTTTGGGAGAGCTACTAAGAACCCCAACGTTCACATATCAAGATTCTTGGACATATGTGCAACAATCGAATATTCGGAGGTTTCAAGCGAAACAATTAAAGTAAGTCTTTTCCCATACACATTGAAAAACTCAGTTAGAGAGTGGTTAGACACTTGTCCACCTCAAAGCACCACTAAATAGAACCAATTAAGTCAGAAGTTTCTTAACAAATATTTCACACCGTAAAGGATTGCAAAGTTGAGGGATGAGATTATCACATTCCAACAGTTGGAGTCCGAATGTTATTTAGAGGCTTGGGAGTGACATAAGAGTCTACTCCGTCAGTGCCCACAACATGGATTATAAAAGTGGATCCACATGCAATACTTTTACATTGGTTTGAATCCAATAAACAAGGCTAATGTAGACTTTTCATGCGATGATTATATCACAAAAAGAACCACGGATCAAGTCTACCAAATCATAAAGGACTTAGCATTCACTAGTGCACTTTGTTCTACTGAAATGGCGAGTAGAAAGAAGGTTGTTAGAGTATATGAAGTTGATTCTTTAACAGTAATATTAGCTTAGTTGGCATTATTGGCACAAAATGTGGAACATATAAGTGCAACTCAAACAGTCGAGCCAAAATCCAAACATCGTGGAGGAAATCATGAGAATGTTGATTGCACAGTGGATAGTAATTTTACTCCGTCAGTAGAAAATTTAAACTATGCTCAAAATTTTCAAAGACACCAACACAATAAAAATCCTAACACTTACTACCAAGGTTGGAGGAATCACCCAAGTTTCCAACAGATCAACAATTGGGGAGCTCATATTTAGCCACAACAGACTGTACCGCAAGGTTTTAGTAGACTAAAAATAAGTTTTCGTTTGAAGATCTTGTTACTAAATTGGAGAAAATGTATACCCAACACATGCAAAGAGTAGATAAAATCTTGTAAGTTTAGGGAGCTGTCATCAAGAACTTGGAAATTCGGATGGGACAAGTAGTAAATGCACTTTCAAAGAGATTACTAGGAGCATTGCCGAGTAATACTAAGACAAATCCCAAACAGTAGGTAATGGCATTGAAGGTTGAGGAGGAATAGCAGATTGAGACAATAACTACCCGCAGTGAAGCTCAACTGCCAGAGATTAATGTAAAAAGACCAGTTGCTACAAAAGAAAATGTAGATACCACGATTGAAGAGCAATTGGATAAATCTGAGCAAAACAAAGAAGTATAGATAGAAAGAGCATTAGATGATCTAAAGGTTAAGGAAATCTCTCCTACTAAAGAATTTGTGTCACCACTACCTTTTTCATAAAGATTATAAAATAGAAAGTTCGATGATCAATTTGAGAAATTCTTGGATATGCTGAAAAAGCTCCACATTAACATCACATTCATCGATACAATTCGATAGATCCCGATCTATGCAAAGTTTCTAAAGGACATGATATCTAAAAAAAAGAAAGCTTCCAGACTGGTAAGAAGTGGTATTGATCAAGGAGAGCACTGCAAGGCTGTAAAATAAATTGCCACAAAATGTCAAGGACTCGGGGAGTTTTACTTTTCCTATATCACTAGGCAAAGAATTTCATTTTATGTGATACAGGTGCAAGTATAGATTTAATGTACTTGTCTACTTTCAGGAAACTAGAAGTTGAGAAAGTCATATGATCGAATGTGACGCTACAGCCGGCAGATAGGAACATGAGATACCCATGGGATAAGGTTGAAAATGTGTTCATCAAGTTTAGGAAGCTGATATTCTCGACGAACTTCCTTGTTATGGACCTCGAAGATGACCAAGATATGCCAATAATATTAGGTCAACCATTTTTAGCAACAAATCGAACTTTGATTGACATGGAGAAGGGTGCACTGACTGTGAGGATAGATGATGCACATGAGATCTTTAAACTACATAGTCCATCCCAAGTAACCATTAGTCTTGGAGGAGACCAAATATATTGCTAAAAATGTGCAACAAGGCTGAAATGAGACAAAGCCTATATATTTATGAAGCTTTAGTCGATAGGAGAATGGAAAGTTCAAAGTCCGGAGGGAAAAAAGATGATTCAAGGCTTGAAATTCCAAGGAGTACAAGGGCTCAAGACACCTATTTGAACCACCATGATCAGTCCCTCTACACAGTCTAACTAAAGAGTATAAATTAAGTGCTTATTAAGAGGTAACCCAATTTCCTAACCATTTTATTTATTTTGATTTCCGTATTGCGTTGAATGTAGTTTTTATTCTTGATTTATATGTTGCATTAGGTATAGGTACGTTTCAATTCAATTTGGTGGTCAGCTTCATCATTAACACTTAACCTAGGTAAAATAAAACATTAATTAAGTCAAAATGAGTTTTTTACTTTTATTTTTAATTGCTTTCTTCCTCTCTTGATTGGTACCATGGATATTAACATTAGAAGGAGCTTAGCAAAGTACAAGTTGAGATAAATTGACAAATAGCTTCTCACACAGTCAACAGAAAAACTCGTGGAATACCTTCTTCTTCTTCTTCCCCATTCACTTATATCTTTAGTTATGCTTTAAGACATTGAGAACAATGTCAATTTTAAGTTTGGGGTGTGAAAACTTTGAGTTTTTACTTTTTGAGTGTTTGTGTGATTGTTTTTCGTTATTGTTTTAGTATATAATAGAAAAATACAAAAAATTAAAAATTTTGAAAATTTTCAACAAAGAAAATATATATTTTCTTATTTTAGGTTGTGTACTTGTGTAAGTTTGATAGTCTGGCCTGCATTGATGATTATATTTGACATTTAGTGTTGATTTATGAACTGTGAATATGTTACATGCCAGATTGATTGATGCTTAACTCTGCAAAACTTGATATAATATGTGCACTAGAATTGAGTTTAACATTGTGATGAAATGAGTTGATTCATAAGCTTGATAGGTTGATTTAGCTGAACATAGATGCTATATTCAAACCATACTAAAATCTTTATCATTAAGACCAAATTTAGTATAGTTAGGGATGATTTTACGGTTGTAGGAAGATAGGATGTGAATTGGGATTCTACGTGTTAAAATTTATGTGTGAATTGTCCTATACCTAAGTAGGAATGGGAGAAAATATCCATGTACTTCATAACTGCTTTACCTCGAACCACAAAGATTTATGATGCGATTTGGATGATTGTGTATCTATTGATGAAGATCGCCCATTTTCTGTCAGTACAGATGACATATTGAAAGAAACAATTTGATGCTCTATACATCGAAGAAATAGTCAGACAACTAATTGAATTTTCGTACAACAACTACCATACATTCATTGGAATGCCACCATTTGAAGCATTATATGGAAGAAAATGTCGATCACCACTGCACTGGGTTAAGGTTGGGAAAAGACACATTTTGGGGACCTGAGATGATACAGAAAGTCAAGAACATAGTAGAACTTATAAAATGACGCTTAATAATAGCCCAAAGTCGCCAAGAGTTATGCAGATTCATGGAGACGACCACTAGAATTCAAAGTTGGCGAAAAAGTATTTATAAAAATCTCACCAATCAAATGAATGATGATTTGGGAATAAATGAAAACTGGAGCCCATACGTATATGATAACGTCAAAAGAGTGAAGAAAGTCTCTTATGAATTAAAATTACCATCCAACCTGAAAAGAATACATAATGTCTTTCACGCATCAAATTTAAGGAGATACATACATGATCTCACCCATTTTATAGACAAAGCGCCAACTGATCTGCAACCAAACCTAACTATAGAGGAATGTCCCATTGAAATTTTAGCTCGTGATACTGAAGTTATTAGGGGTTGACTTTCCAAGGATTGAATATGGGTTATTAGGGGTTAACTTCCCAAGGATTGAAGGGGACCAAGACACGTGTAAATAGATTCTATTTAAGTTGAGCCTCCGTTTAGTCTTTTCACCAATTATTTATCTTAGTATTTATGTTGAAATTTTCCAAGAATATCTATATTTTTCATGAATCTCTATATTTTCCATAAATCTCTTATATTTCTCCATGAATTTCTTACTGAAGTTTATTTAAAATGAAATTATGTTCATGTTATATATTTCAAGTTAATATTGAGTACGCCTTTCTTTTTAAATAAATGTCTCATAACGAACTATTAGCATGCCAATGAAATGACACAACAAGGACCACACACTCAAGATCATGACCACTACACAACAAGGACCATACACTCACGATTATGTTATAAGTTATTGAAGTGATCAGGACCGGTCACGATCATGACAATGTTTAATGATCATATTACAAGTTATTGAAATGATTCGGATTAATGAAAGAAGTTCATAAATAATGAACAAGTATGATGATATGCCCGAGAATGAAGAATCATAATTTATGTTTTACTGATAGAGATAACGTGCTAAAATAAATTTCTTGATTTAATGGCAAAAATATTTCATATGAACATACCTTCACTCACTGAATTATTGTTCACATTTTTCTCTGCAAAAATTTATAGGAATTGGAGTGTGAATATTTAACGACATGCATAGAAGGTTGGACCATTCATCCCGATAAGTTTGAAGTACGTTGGGTTAGCATTTGTAACTTATGATCTTATGAAGTAATTACACCTGAAAATTTTACGTGGAAGATGAGTATGATACAAGTTGAAACATATGACTCGCAAATTCGATTATTAAAGAGTATTCATGCAAATTATGAGTATAACGAGTATCATCAGTATTTCCACTTTTAACCGGATGTAATCATTAGTTTTTGGCAATAATATGTAAAAGACTTTTGACGATTATATTTAATAGGTGGACTTCCATCATTTTCAGAATTTTATGGGGTCCATGTGGAACTGTTTGAATGAAAATGGAATGAAATGCAAATATTTTCCTTGTTTATTATATTTTTCAAAATGCATATTATTTGTTCATTAATTATAAAATAAAAATGTTGAGCAAGAATTTAAGTTAATTCTTTGAATATATACATACATAACTAAATAAATAAATAATACAAGGATATGGGCTCGGCACGAAGGGGTGTCTTTGATCCCTAATATCTTAAAAGAGGCAATCCATCATTTACTGTTCATTTGTGAATAATTTTTTATCCAAATTTTATCCATAGCCATCCACTTCTCATCCACGCATCTTCAAAACAAAAGGGTACTATGAACTTCTTCTTATCCACAATTGTTGACTGGGGAAAGGGGAAAGACAAAAAGGAAAGCAATCATACAATTATTGATTGGGAAAAGACAAAAAAGGAAGCAACCACAATTACTGACTCCTGCTTTCCACTTGAGCAAGTGAAGGAGCAATGCTTTCTTATCAAGTTGCTGAATATAATGAGATATGGCCATATGAAATATTTCTTGAAAAAGACAAGACAAAGGGTTCATTCTTGAATCTACTAGGACAACCAATGCACACTAATAACAGAGGTTACAGAGCTTTCATCCATATCTAGAGAATCAACAAGGTCAATGTGAATTACGTACAACCATCAAATATGAGCCCCTAAAAGGTTCTCATAAAACTCAATTCGAGACCAAAATAAACTTGGATGTTCTCCTAGCTCACAAGGTTAAAGAACTTAATCCAGCCCAATGAGTTGGGAGACAGACAGCCAAAACCATGTATTTCACATCTATATATAAAAAGAAAAAACTCCATCAATCGCTTAACTCAATAAATCAAATCATTACCTGATGAATCTTGTAACCAGATCCATGAATAGACTTTAGCACATAGTTTATCAAGTTCATATTGCCTCTTTTCATAAAGGAGGTAGAAAACTTCCTTATAGCAGCCCGATAGATCAACTTTGCAATGTCCTGAAGTATGCAAGCGATTAGAATTCAATCATTGGCAAGAGACATAACCCCATTGAAGATTATGTTACTGGGTAATTATATACCTTGACCACTATACATGCATCTTTGGTTTTCTTGCTATATCTAATCATATTGTACACCTGCAACTAAAATATGCAAAATCTTTTCATAAAGGGCCTTGCATGTGGTTTTCTTGCTATATCTCAACATATTGTACACGGAAAATGCTTCTGAATGGGCACATGTTTTATCAAGGTGGTAAATTAAAGAGAAACAGAGCTCCTGCATAAAGAAAATTGGTATCAATGGGCCCACATTGTGGTTAAAACTAAATTAAACATGTCGAAAACCATCTTGATAACCAAAAACTATTCTGTCATCTTTGAACAACTCTCCATTGTGAATAGCATACTCTTTCAGGGAAACAAATACTCACCTCTTCGCGCTGCGCGGAGTTGATCTCTGCTCCTTACAGCCCGGAGTCACACTCCGTATTGTGCAGAGTGTTGAAAAAAAAAACAAAAAATTCTCCTCACTGTGCGGAATGTGAAGGAAAAAAAAAACAAACTCTCCGTACCGTACGAAGTGTGAAGGAAAAAAAAACTCTCCGCACAGCGCGGAGTCATACTCTGCACTTTGCGGAGTGTGAAGGAAAATTTTTTTTCACACAGTGCAGAGTGTAGTGTCAGCTATGTACGGACACCAGGCGACACCAGACGCCTGGTGTCTGCACACCAGTGTCCGCACAGCTCGAATTTTTTTTTTAAATATTGGATTACAGTTAATGTTAGTATCAGGTTTTCAAATCTGAGTATTAGCAAATGGATTGCCTTAGTTTATCTCTTTGAAAATTTTGAATATTACTTTACATTTATTGTAAGATGAAGATAGTAAAATCAAATGGAAGCTTGCTGAGATGGATTGGGCAAAAAACACAGATATTTGTGAGTTATTTGATGTGATCAATGGTATAGCTTCAATACTTTTATACTGCATTGTAATGTTGCTATTATTGATGAACACTGCTCACTCAATGGGGCCTCAATTCTGTTAGTCAATATTTTGACCGAAGGTTCTCGTTGAATGTTGTTTCTTTGCTTTTCATCTTGTTAAAAAAAATTCTTTTTCCTTTTTCCTAAATATAATTAATGATTATTATGCATTCTAGATGTAGAAGGTCACATTTAACTTTGACCTTTTTCCTTTCACTTTGAGTAATTTAATACAAATAAATCTGTAAAATAGTGTTAAAGTTACTTTTATCTTGCTGAATCAAGTTTAATTCTTAAGATATGGTTGCTTTTGTTTAATTTAACATTATGTGTCTAAATAACACTATCCAGTTGACCACTATTTTATGTATTTTGGTAATAAAGACAAGCTAGAGATGTTGTAAAAGTTATAAAAAATGCCTAGGATGCAAAAATTCGAACACTCAATTATTTACAGGGTAAGTGCTTATAGGGTATATAATTTTTCTGCTTGGTTTGATGGATCCCTTTTACTTACAGTGGATTATACACTCCACACAGTGTGGAGTCATACTTCGCACAGTGCAGAGTGTGAAGGAAAAAAAAATTTCTCCACACAGCGCGGAGTGTGGTGTCCGCGCTGTGCGGACGCCAGGCGTGCGTAGAGTGGGAATTTTTTTTTAAATATTA
Source organism: Fraxinus quadrangulata (assembly GCA_903798255.1). Classification (NCBI taxonomy): domain Eukaryota; kingdom Viridiplantae; phylum Streptophyta; class Magnoliopsida; order Lamiales; family Oleaceae; genus Fraxinus; species Fraxinus quadrangulata. The sequence goes on along the minus strand of CAIGRB010000773.1, from coordinate 66,527 downwards.
GATTACAGTTAAAGTTAATATCAATTTTTCAAATCTGAGTATTAGCAAATGGATTGCCTTAGTTTATCTCTTTGAAAATTTTGAATATTACTTTACATTTATTGTAAGATGAAGATAGTAAAATCAAATGGAAGCTTGCTGAGATGGATTGGGCAAAAAACACAGATATTTGTGAGTTATTTGATGTGATCAATGGTATAGCTTCAATACTTTTATACTGCATTGTAATGTTGCTATTATTGATGAACACTGCTCACTCAATGGGGCCTCAATTCTGTTAGTCAATATTTTGACCGAAGGTTCTCGTTGAATGTTGTTTCTTTGCTTTTCATCTTGTTAAAAAAAATTCTTTTTCCTTTTTCCTAAATATAATTAATGATTATTATGCATTCTAGATGTAGAAGGTCACATTTAACTTTGACCTTTTTCCTTTCACTTTGAGTAATTTAATACAAATAAATCTGTAAAATAGTGTTAAAGTTACTTTTATCTTGCTGAATCAAGTTTAATTCTTAAGATATGGTTGCTTTTGTTTAATTTAACATTATGTGTCTAAATAACACTATCCAGTTGACCACTATTTTATGTATTTTGGTAATAAAGACAAGCTAGAGATGTTGTAAAAGTTATAAAAAATGCCTAGGATGCAAAAATTCGAACACTCAATTATTTACAGGGTAAGTGCTTATAGGGTATATAATTTTTCTGCTTGGTTTGATGGATCCCTTTTACTTACAGTGGATTATACACTCCACACAGTGTGGAGTCATACTTCGCACAGTGCAGAGTGTGAAGGAAAAAAAAATTTCTCCACACAGCGCGGAGTGTGGTGTCCGCGCTGTGCGGACGCCAGGCGTGCGTAGAGTGGGAATTTTTTTTTAAATATTAGATTACAGTTAAAGTTAGTATCAATTTATCAAATCAGAGTATTAGCAAATGGATTGCCTTAGTTCATTTCTTTGAAAATTTTGAATATTACTTCACATTTATTGTACGATGAAGATAGTAAAATCAAACGGAAGTAGCACTGGTCACGTGGATTGTTCGATTAGGCAATACATTGACATGCCAATTATATATCTCAAGACAATTTCCAACATCAAAGCCTCTTTATTGCTTGGTTGCAAAACTTGTTGATGAAGATATGTTTTTCTTTATTTACTCAAATGAAGCATTCCTACAGTGACCCCAAGATTCTTTCTGAATTCTCTCTATTGCTACTGCTCTATATAGTTAATTGACTGATAAGTGAAAGTTTAAATATGTTCACGCTGTTCTCAATTTTTAGTCTTAAACATATATTGTATCCCTTTTTTGTACCGTTCCAAGGGATTGAATTGAGTTCATCTGTTAATGTTTACATGGTATCATGTCTTCAAATGTTAGTTCACGACGTTTTTCGCATAAGTCATCACATTTTCTTAACTTTATGTCAATTTATTTATACACTTTCTTAAGTTTCCGACTTAATTCAGACTAATCTCATTTTATGTTTTTTTTTACTTTCAAGATAAAAATTTAAATTGGGTAATCCAAAAACGTTCCATTATTTAAATCAATCAAATTGGTACGAGTTAGATTGGCTTGATGAATCCAAAGAGTATATAAAAATAAAGAAGGCAATGGATACTATGGGAATAAGTTCAGAGGAACAAGTATAAAGGACAATTGTTTACATGCAAAAGTGTTTTCTTGTTAACTCTATTTCATTTGTTGCCTATCATGATGCAATATTTAGAGTTATTGTTGCAATCCTCCATTTTGAAAACATTGAATTTACAAAGAGGAAAGAAATAAATAAATTCATCCATGCCTGAAGATGAAACATTTGCTTATATTTTATACAAACTAAATACAATTTCACTTATTAATAATTTAACTCAAAAATATTAATAAAAATTACATGATCCCCGCTGGGGGCGTTGTTCCCGAACCCCCACAAGGGGCGCTACCCCCTCGACCTGACTGGTAGGTCGATCCCCGCCTTTCGAGACGTTGCCCCCAAGCCTTGCTGTCCCCTCAACTCGCGCAACCTGACTGGACAGATTGATCCCCATTTCAAAACGACAAATCATTTGCATAACAACAATAAATAAATCATGAAAAAATATATTATCTTCAAACTAATAAATTTCTGCTAAATTTAAAGTTTGCTTAACAAGTTAGTATTCCGATGCCCGATAAAGGGTACCATATGTTACTCTTGTGCTGCCATGTATATAGTGCAAGACTTGAGCAGACCATGCCTTCTATGTTTGCTATTATTAACTTCCATGTCACTAAGTTTGATGTGCTTTGACTAATGTGCAAAAACACGGTTTCTTCTCCGATTATTATTCTTCAACTTATTTCAACAACAACAGTTATATCTTCAAATTCGCTCGAAGTTTCGAACTGTATCCACCTGAAGCACTTTCTTTTCTCCTAAAGTTCCAGCAAGTGGATTCGTTACGGTCACTTACGATCAATATAGGGCAAGTTTTCATTTTTTCCTCCTTCCACAAAAATTGTTTAAATCTCAAAATTTGCGAAAGGTGTGTACAATAATGAATTATTTATTCAAGATTTGGGTTATTCATTGGTCAGTAATTAGACGAGGCACCTATACAGAAGGGAAAGGAGGTGGAAGCTGGAGTTTTTTTTATTTTTTTGGGTATACTTGTATGAGCTTGGAGAGGAAGTGGGAGATGCTATTTGGGTATACTTGTAGGGCCAAGTTGAAGAAGGGAAATCAGAAAGGACACGAGGTTGCTGTTAAGATCATTCAAAATCAAAGGTTTTAGTTTTTCTCCCTTTTGTTTGAAAATTTTCTGACAATTTAATGTTATTCGTTATATTATTCTGTAATTGATCTATGCGATTTTTGCTTCTTTTGGAGAAACGTAATGGGATTTGGAGATCTAACCTACAGGAAAATAGATCACATTTTAGTGATTTTGGGTCGAAATCAAATTTTGGATTTTATTGATTCATTTTAACAATTTTGAATTTATTTTTCTACTACAAGAATGTTTGTTGCTGTGATAAAAGTCCTAATGTTTTTTTTTTTCCTGTGAAGTATTATAGATTTTAACTGTGTTTATTTTGATTATTTTCTTTTGCTCTCAATTTTTCTTCTCGTGCTCTTTTTGCATTGAAGTTTGTAATGGTAGTGGAAGTGATGTAGGATGACCTCGAGGGTCTCTCTCTTACAGGCTTGGGACCAAAACCAGTATGGCAGAAAAAAACAGAATTCCTGTTTTAGAGGTTTCAACTATGAGGAGAATTCGGATTTGAGGCATCTAAGTTGGATATGGAATGGCTGAAGACATGGATAATCAGATAAGATTTAGAAAGAAAAGAATTCGGGTGGCTTTGGACCCTGTTGTAGTGCCTGGAAAAAATACTTATGGTTTAAAGTGAAATTGATTGGACTTGAAAATTATGGATGTTACCTATGTGAGCAAACTTTTACAGTTACGATTTTAATGTGTTTACTATGCGGCAACATAGTCCACTCATAACATTACTTATCAGTTTGTGGACAAACCCAGAGAATATACAACTATTGGTGCACACGTGTGTGGGGTTTGGGCGATTGGGCTGTTCATTTGGCACCTTGACTCGTTTCTTTTTCTATCTTATTCATTCTTGTGGTTTATTCCTATTCTTCCCCTCATTTATCTTTTGTTATTTGTTTGTTAGTTGGTTTAAAATTTTAATATTTTATCTGAAGCTTAGTTTTATTTTATTTTATTTATATTTTGCAGATATGCATACCAAATTGCAAGATAATGCTGCAAGTGTTGCAGCTGAAATGTTAACAAGGTGTGGCATACATCGCTTAATGTTAATTAATATAGTTGGTGGTGGTGTACACGGAATTATACATGAACAACTTGGAGGGTCCAATTCATGACGAACTAGGAAAATTGAAGTGTCTTATCAGCCTGGATTCATCCCTCCATCTCTGTCCAACCTCCCTCTCCATACTGAGATTCTTGTAAGCACTACAGTTACAATTTTAACTTCTTTCACTTTAATATCATACCATACTCTATCTACTACTATTAATCTACCTTATGGAGCATTTTTGTCAATTTTTATGCATCTTAATAGCAACAGGCTAATAGGAAGAATACTAAGGTAAATTACCAAGTTTGGAAAACTATTGATTGTGTAAGTACTCAATTCAAAATTAAGCCATGCTCATGTAATATTAGAGCTCTCTCTTTCCCCATCATTTTTTATACGGAATTTGCTTTGATAAAATATAATTCGGTTTAAATATTCTTTCTGTCTCTTTTTGCATTTATATATTTTAAACACAGAAATGTGTAATTCTTAAGAACAAAAAAGGAGGTGGTTGTTGGTGCCCTGTATTTTGTAGTCTAAAATGCAGTGGACTTTGAGGTGAAGAGAGTGTTGTTGCTGCCATGAGGCAAATTAAAATAATAATCATAATTTAAAAAAAAAAATTCAATTCAAATTAGCTACGGAAGTTTGTTGCTAATAATCAACGGACTTTAATCCGTAAATAATTTATGACGAAGTTTGTTGCAAAGATGTGATTTTTAAGTATGATATGATTTGTATTTGCTTTAATTAATTTCACATTTATGTTTGTTCTTCACTTTGAACAGACAAGACATATCCATTTTGCATTGTCGAGTTTGTGTAGTGATTGTCTTGTTATGAGTATGTTAAAATTGCGTTTCCATGGAACGAACAATTTTTTAATTACCTGCACAGAGTTTAATGAGAAGTCATGCTATCATTTGGCTAATCTATTTTAATTTTACACTTGTGTTATAATCACATGAATAATTGTATATTTTTCTACTTAAGGTTCATGAAATTGTAGTTAGCTATCTTTTCCATCACCATGTTTGTGTCCTTTTACATCAAGGATGAAAATGAATGCATCAAGTGGTGAAAATATAGTCTTTTACTGCAGTTCACTAGCTTTCTTTCCAAGGTGATATTAATATTAATGAGTGAGACAATTGCAGTTAGCTTAGATTCCGATGTCTCATAACAGAAATCTCTATTGCTAATCAAATACACCTAAAGGTTAAGGAAATGAAGTAAACAAGAGTTCAGTTAATTTACTATTCCTGTAATTTGTTTAAACTATTAGAATATGTATGTAAAAGTCATTGGCTTTGTAACATAATATATTGTAATTGCATTTGAGATTGAGTTTTACCGTTTGTCTCAATTGGATGATTACCAAATTTATATTTTATTAGCTTTTTAAATTATCAGTTTTTGTATGTATAAAAGTTGAAGCATAACTAATCATGAAAATAATTTCTATGCATTGGCGACTGAGTTTTCTGTCAATTGGATAATTACAGTGTTGGGTGATGAGAATGACAACACTCCCTGATTCACTTGGAAATAAAATTACAAGTGGATCAAAACACATTAACTACTAGCAGCAGATGTACATGGCTGAAACTGCGTATATTTCTAGGGGAGGTGCAAGAAGTAATGATTTTAATGTTACAGAAATTGCTTCTGAAACTGCCAAACGTAGGAAAGCAAGGCAACCAAAAGATGGCAAACTAGCAAAATCAGCAACACTGTCTTGTACACTCGTGCCAAGTGGCTTGTATGTTTCTATTTCAGATTCATGGTTTACAACTTAGTTCCTACTTATGAGATTGATTTCTAATTCTACCAAGCAGCACATAGATAAAATAATTTTTTAGAGCTATCCATTTCAACATGTAAAGATTTTTATTGCTGTACCATGCTTTATTTTAGGCGAAAGATGGACGTCTCCTGCTAGATTTGACCTCCCTTCATTTGACTACAATCGAAGATGCTGATTACAAGGAAGACAAGTTTGAATGTAAGCTTAATCATTTTTGCACATGGATTTATATTGAAGTAATATGATATCGACAATTACAGTGACATAAAGAGTGTCGCCTTCGCTTGACGTCGCTTTTATGTGCGTTCAATTGTATTTCTATCTTCTCAATTTCAACATTGTCAGATGTTAATTTTTTTTGACATTCTTTCTCCTTCCATTGAAGAAAAGAAATGTGTGTGCATTATGTACTTACTACAAAAATTGATCATTTGCTAAGGTTTTACGGCGTGTGTTTTGTTCATTGTAACAGACAATAAGGTCAATTTCTATAAGATTTATGTGAAAATTTATTAAACTTTCAGAATATTTTAGCTTCCCATTAATATTCGACACTAACATAACTTTCAAAAATATCACAGTCTGTGCATTGCACGTTCTTTGACTAGTATTGTTAGAAATGTAAGAGGTGTATCTGATATTGTCTTAAATTATTAATTAGAAGATAGTAATTAAGATTTTTTTTAACAATGTTAAAAAGTTAAATAAGGTATAATATATATTATTTTGTTAACTTACTAAATTATTATTTATTGATTACATGTTCGAGCTTAGGAAAAGAAGATATTAAAATTTATAAATCGCAAAAAAATCATCTTTTATATAAAAACATTTAATGGAAAATCAATATAAAATAGTAATATACAAAATATTACATAAAAATATAGGGTGTGATTTTCTTTTATTCCAATTAACGGTATTTTTGTTAATTCATCTATGTGGTATATTTGTATTTTTTTAAAAAAATAAATGGTGCTTTTTAACCATTATATAAAAGGTGGTATGTAAAATGTAAATTTATAAAATAAGGTGTGCAAAGTGTAATTATATCCTATATACAAGATATATTTTGTAAATTTTCTAAAATAATTAATTTTTTCGGACAAAAGAAGTAAATTCTATGATTAAATTTTCAAAAGAATATCTTAATTTCCTTTTAGTATACTAGTTAATGTTAAACGTATGTTGCATGTTATTATAAAATATTTTATAAGTGCGGTAAAAGTAATATTTGAATATGCGTGAATTTTAATTTATTTAAAATTAACTCCAGAGAATATATATGTGACAATAAATGTTAAATAGTTTATTTAATTTTTAATTAAGTAAAATTGGATATTAATTAGTATTAATGGATGTGAATAATGAAATGCATTATTGAATGTGAAATTCTAATTAGAATTAGAATTAATAACATCGAAATGCATAAATAAAGATGAATATTAATTAAAAGAATGTGAATATTAATCAATTGAGAACTAATAATAGAGAATTTACACATTAATGAAAGCACATTGATGAAAAGAATTTCTCAAATGTATATATATATTGATGATAACTAAATGGTTAAATAAATTAAATATATATTGAAAAACGAAAAGTAATGTAATAGGATTATAATCGTCCAAAAAATATTTTTTATTTGATGAGATATTTAATATATTATAGATATTTCAATTTACATTTTTATATTTTACTTTGGGCAAACTAACTATAACTAATTATAAAAATTAAAAAAAAAATTATATTTTTTTTCACAAAAGCATTTTTGGCATCACAACCTATTTTTAGCTTACACGTGACCAAAAAAGTGGTGAGGGGTCAATATAATATTAAAAATTAGAAATAGGGGATTTTATTTTTTTATTTTTTTTCAAAATATGATCTCTATTTATTAGAACTCAAGGGACATTATATGATATTTTCTCTAATTTTAAATTTTAAATTTAGATAGTTTGTAAGGCTAAGAATTAACTTGCTAAAAAAAATAAAATTGATTGATAGAGCGCGTATCGAAGATACTGTCAAGAATACAATTCAAAGAGTTGCAAGTTTGAGAAAATGAAATGGGTTCACAATTTTCCTTGAACTTTGGGTTATTAAGCATAGCTTCATATCACACCATATATAAAAATATCTTAGTATTTGAGACATCAATTTATTAGATTGTCACTATATTTGATGGTTGACATTATTTTACTTAACAAGATTAGGTTTACAATTATCGATGAAGATGTTGAAGATTCATTGTCGGAATTCGTGTGGTGGAGATCAAAAATAACTTGCATTTTTTTCTTAGTTCATCGTATTGAATTCAGGAAATATTTTAATCTTTTTATTATTTAATTCCACAATTATGAGATACTAAATAATTTGTTATTAGGATGAACGATGTAGTTTAGGTTTAATTTTATTCAATATAAAAGAATTTCTTCAACTTTTAAATTTTTTATTATGTTTAATGGTATTCAATTGTTTGATCATCAATTACTTGATTCATGTGCAATATTGAGATTGATGGAAGACATATTTGTCTAGCTCGCAAAATGATGTTGGATTATATTAATGTTAAAAAAAAAATTTAGTGAAATCAAAATTCCTAGATACTTAATCCCAAAAGTTCTTCATAAAAGTCTTCAAGAATAGATAGATTTAGATTAATTTAGTATAATTTAGTTAAAACACAGATTGTTGATTTGTTAATTGATTACTACATTAATTTAGATTAAAGATAGAATTTAGATAAAAATTGATAGTAAATAATTAGTTTTTGTAGGTATGATATTTGGACTTATAATTTATTTTATTACTTGTCACGAACTGTACAGTTGGAAATAAGTGAACAAGTTTTTGCACCATCGTTGAGACTAATTTATTTACTTTAATTTTTTTTATTAATCCTAACTACTATTTATTTATTTATTTTTTGTTTCATTTTCAAGTTTCCTTTCATGCGAAGTTCGAGAGAATGCGATCTTTTATCATTTAATTCAAAAATTGAATGAACCTCCACACAAAAACTTAAGCAACAGCAAGAAAACAAGAAATAGATGTGCAGCTGTCACAAGTTGAACAACCGACTAAAATAATAAAGATGATTTGTGACTCGGGCAATTCATTACACATGTTGTGCCAAATCAATTAAGTATTATTTATCCTACATTTGGGCAACTGAATTTCCAACTACAGACTTGTATCATTTTCTTGTTCTTTAATAGATTATCTTTTTATAGGAAAGCACATAAAATCCACACAATCATGTCTCGTGATTTTTCGATATCTATCAAAACTATAATTTTAAGGTTGTGTTGAACGAAGCACTCAAATTAAGAGTCTCCCCAACATACTCTTCGTGGTGGAGGAAGAGAATGGTTGAATTCCCTATTGGGTGGGAAACATTCAGACTTGAGATAAGTTAGGAATTTGAGGTGTTATGGCGCTATATGAAATATAGATTGCACAAAATAATAAATAAGAACAAGATTTAAAAGAAAAGTAAATAAGAAGAAGAAATTGGCAAAGGAACCAATATTTTATTAACAACCAATGGAGAAAAAAATACAACTTCTGCAACTTTAGGTCTTATAAATTGAATAAAGAGTATTCTATTTACAGGAGACGTGTCCAAACCCTAAACTTAACCTAAAATATGGAAATTAGGTCAAAAAACACGTAAAATCGAAAAAGAAGGAAACAAAATTGCGGCTCATCACTCGAGCGATAAACGGGCGATAGCTTGTCGCTCGAACTACAGCTCAGCGACAGGCGGGCGAGAGGCTTACTGTTCCAATTTTTCTCCTCTTGCTCGAGCGTCCGTCCAACGCCGTCAATCTGCTTTTTTCTTTGTTGAACCCTAGTTTGACATCTTCAAATCCAATACTTCAAAATCGAAGCCCTAGATCTAATTTGAACCGAATTTGGGTCACCAAACCCAACAATCTCCACATTGATACAAATTCCGGTGCAACGATCGAAGTTCCAAAATTTCTCCACCTAGAAAAATAAGTCTGACTTCAGCGAAACACTGAACTCTCCAATTTGAACCAAACCTCTCCAACAATTGAAAAATACTCTTCCTCTTCCACCATATCCAAACATGGATACAAATGAACCAAACCACCGAGTTTTCAAAATTCACAATGAATTCAAAATTTACTAAACAAGGTCGAAGCACACCATGTAGTAGAATCAACATTAAATGCTTTAACTGAAAGCCTCTGGCTAGTCTCGTCACCTTCAATAACTCCAAAAGCATGCACATCCAGATCAGCAACCTCGTACCTATTTTCAATGGATCTCTCCCTAGTTGTTGAATACAATGGAACTGCAGATTATGGTGGCAAAAAAGAATTATCAAACCTTACAGGCGGTCCAATCTGCCTCCTTTCTTTATCTCTTGCAAGTTGATATTAATCAAAAGGTAGAGTAGTTAAATCAGATAGGTATTCAGCCTCAGAAATATTATCAATTTCAACAGGCAGATTATTATCATCAAGATCAGAATCATCAACAGCAAGTGCAGGTGATGCAGGTATTCCATTATCAACTAAGGGATACTCCACCTCAATTTGAACATTCTTTTCATTCAAATTATTTACTTTTCCTTCTAAACATGACATAATAGATTTATTGAAGATAACATCTCTTCTAACAATCACCCTATAGTATTTTTAATTTTTAACCCATAGTCTATAACCCTTAACATTTTCATCATAATCCATGAAAACACATTTAAGTGATCTAGGTTCTAATTTTTCAATATTTTGATGAGCATATGCAGCACTACCAAATATTTTCAAATGAGAATAATCAACAGGATTTTTAGACCATACAGTTTCAGGTATATCAAAATTTAAAGCACTAGTAGGTGTTATATTCACAAGATATGCAGCAGTTTTTACAGCCTCACCTCAAAACAGTTTAGGCAAACCAGAACTCAAAAGCATGCATCTCACTTTATTTAATCAAGTCATATTCATTCTTTCAGCTATATCATTTTGTTTAGGTGTATAAACAACTGTTTTATGTCTTAAAATGCCATATTCTTTATAGAAATTGTCAAACTCATAATTGCAAAACTCCAAACCATTATCTATTCTTAAATTTTTTATATGATGATCAGTTTGGTTTTCTATTTGTGTTTTCCAATCCTTGAAAATAGAAAAAATTTCATCTTTTGATTTTAATAAGAAAACCCAGATTTTTCTAGAAAAATCATCAATGATCAAAAGACAATATCTGAAACCAGTTAAGGTAAACACAGAGACAAGACCCCACATATCAGCATGCAAATATTCAAGTATTTGTTTGGATTTATGAGTTCCAGGTAAGAAAGGTAATTTAACTTGCTTGCCAATAACACATTGTTCACATGAACCAAAATCACCAAGGTTTTGTTTTCCAAAAACTCCTTTATTTTGTGAAGATTTTAAACTTTTCTTGCCAATGTGGTCAAGTCTTTCATGCCATAGTTTTGCTCAAGTAAAATTGTCAGATAAAACAGCAGCAGTTAAACCAAGTAAAGGTTTGCATTCAAGAAATAAAGACCATGTCTCTTAGAGGTGCTTATGATTAAATTAGAACCCCTAAGAATTTCAATATGTCATTGACCCAATTTTATGTTAAACTCCGTGTCGTCCAACATGCCTAGAGACACCAGATTTCTCTAATTCAGGTACATATCTGGTTTCCTTTATGAAGAGTACATACCCATTTTCAAGAAGCAATTTAATGGTTCATATTCCTTTTACTTTACAAGTCATATTGTTCCCCATTATAACCCGTCCCCCTGAGGTGGTTTCAAAATCAAGAAAATAATTTTTATTTGGACACATATGAAAAAAATAATCAGAGTCCAGAATCCACTCTTTACTCAGCTTCTTCTCATTTAACAAAGACTAAACAATCTTCAGAATCATTATTATTACAAACCAATGCAGCATTCCCATCACTGAAGCCTTTATCTTTTGCTTCATTTTTTTTTCTTATAACAATCTTTAATAAAATGACCCATTTTACCACAATGATAGCATTTTTTTACCTTTTGCCTTATTCTTGTATTTATTCTTATCATTCCATTTAGACCTATTCTCATTCATACACTTAAAATGGAAGTTAGGTTTACTAAACCCTTTACCTTTAGCAAACAAATTATCTCCATTATGACTCCTAGTCTCAGATTTAATTTCAAGAGCTTTATTTCCTAAAGCACTAATGATATCATCAGTAGTAATCTCAGCCCTACCATATTCAAGAGCAACATTAATGTCTATATTTGTCACAAATGGAGTTTAACAGGATTACAGCCAACTGATCTTTTGAAAGTTTTTCATCACAATTGGCTAAGTCAATGGTCAGTTTTGTAAACCTGTTCAAGTTCTCATCCAGATCAATAGAAGGGTCCATTTTGAAAGAAAAGAGTTGTTTCAACAGAAAACATTTGTTAGGAATAGTTTTAGTCACATATTTGGCTGCAGTTTAGCCCACAGATCAGAAGTAGTCTTGGTTTCACCAATTTCTCTTACAACATTATCAGACAAGTACAAGAAAATAGTACTCTATGTAACTTTTTCAAGTTCAATTTTCTTAGCAGGAAGTAAGTCTGGAGGCCAACTATTATCAAGAGCCTTAGTAACTCTCATTTGCATAAGAATTGCTTTTATCTTTTGACACCAAATATTAAAGTCACATTTACAATCAAATTGTGGAACTTCAAACTTAGCAGAAGCCATGTTTGAAAACAAGTATGATGCACAAATAGAGATTCAAGATAATAGTAATCACAATTAGAGATATACAACAATCACTGCAGCTCAAGAAATCACAATAGCGCACTTAGTAATACAAGATTTCCAAACTTCAATAGCAAGAACAATAAAGCATGCAAACAAGCTCAATTAAAGAATCACAACATAGATCAGAGTATCTATGCTTCATAGACTTCTCCAACGAGATCCTCCAAATACACTCTCGTACTGAATTTATCTAAGATTTCCAAGACCTCACAGGAGTCTTTAGACAAAGATTAATCTCCAGGGGGTTTTAGTGTGTATGGTAGATCAAGGGAAAAATCGAGAACCCCTAATATTAAAAGCTTATACAAAAAATATCTTACCCAGCGAGTTAACAAGAAACTCGATTTCTTTAACGTGTTTTTTCAGCAGTTCCAAATTTTTTTGATCTACAATAGATTGAACCATTTATGCGGAGATCCAGGTAATTTGTTCTCAATTCAAGGCTCTGATACCACTGGAAAGTCCCAAGTCACACGATATTAAAACAAGATCCAAAAGAATTAATCATCAACAGAAAGTAAAGTTGCAGAAAATTAAAAGATTAAACACAAGATTTCTTTCAACCTAAGCCCCAGAGATTCGACGATTGGATCTAACGCCTACATCCCCCATTGAACATCCAAAAATGGATATTAGCACAGTTGCACTAACAAGCCCAAAATGGCAACAATATTACAGATCATTCAACAAATACAAGAGAAAGGCACAAAGCACTTATCTTTAAACATCAAACTGCAGATCGAAGGAAGTAATCACACAAAGATAACCTTCAACAGCCTACCGCACAACAAGACTGCAAGAACCCTTTCTTCTCACAGCTTATCACTCAGACAACAGATTACAGAGGCTAAAACACTAATTGATCTCAGTTTACAGGTTCATCACGGGGGATGAAGAATACGAAGATCTCAAACCCTAGTTTACAAAGAGAACAAAACGTTCTCTAAAGAACCTAGAAGAACGAAGCTGCTCAAGAATCAAGACCAAATGAATAAAATATCGTCCAAGTGGTATATATATCACACACCAACAAACCACAGATTCAAGAGCCAGTAGAGAACCACGTGTCACCATAAGAAGTTAAATTGCATAACTAAAAGAAACACATTTTAGAAACACGACTTCAACCAATTTATGGTGGCACATCATAGATCAGGGTTCGAGCCTCAACAACCATTTTATTTTATCTTTCTTCGTGGTTCTATTTTTTATTTAGTAGCTACAAATGTAAGTCAATATTTATCTAAAATCCTTGGGTTTCTTTTAAAAAGCTTAGTTTTGAATATAGATCAAATTTTGTTGTATGCAAGTGATACTTGGAACAATATTCCTAAATTTTCAGGATAGTTCCTCGTCTGTTCTACAAGTTTAGTGGTCAAATTCCGACCACCTTAAAATATAGTGAGCAATCAAAAACATCTTTAAAAATGTAATGAGCAATCAAATGCATATTTCTTACGTTGCAATTTGCATAACGGTGTTTGTGCATCACTTATGAATTTCGTCTGTCATGTCACCAATACCTTTAGAATTGTGAAAGGGATGTCACCAGTAAGTAATGTTGAATATTTTGATAAGTTTAGTGACCAATATTTGACATTTGAAACTTTAGTGAACAGTCGAAGATACAAACATAAGTTTAGTGATTATTGGGATAATTACTCGTGAAGAGATGATAAATGAAAAATAATTGCAAATACACGTGGAGGGTATCTATTTGTTCTTATTACAACAAAATAAAGGAAACATATTATTTAACTTGATGAAGTACTCTTTTTCTTCCATATTGGGTACACATTACAAATGGTTCTACTGTTACAATTAATGTTGCAGTCCAAACCAATTGTCAAATCTTTACAAAAATTTAATTTAATTTTTTTTTTATGTATATTCCCTACTCAAGTAAGGAATGTACCATGTCAAGCTAATTGCCTTCTAGACTAAACTGTTATTTCCAAGCTATTAAACCATGTAGTTATTTCTCTACTCGGGCATTTTTAACCCCTTTCTCTTTGTGTGTGATATTATACATGGTCAACTCGATGACTTCAACGTTGATCTCTTTCACTATGTTTGGTAATTTTTGAAGTGCCACGACAATTTGAAGTACAATAAACATAATCTAAATATTTTTGAAGTCGAGTCAAAAGTTTACTTATTTAAATTTAAGTAAAAGTCTAATAATTAGTAGATACTCACTAAAATAAACTGAAGATAAAACAAAAACAGGCATGTTAGCTATTTATTATATAAACAAGAGAGAACAGATAGGCAAATCTGTACAAAGCACACAAGAAGAAAACCTACACTCCCTCTCCCTCTCACACTCGCACACAATTCTCCGCGACATTATTCCGGCATATTCTCCGGCGAATTCGTAAAACCGGTAAAACAATGAAAATGATTAGAGATGGATAAGCTACCGGTGATCACATATTCACTATGTCAATCTCCTACTCCGACTGCCTCTCCGACCTTCTCTGCGGTGAGGACTCCAATAGTATCTTCGGAGAAGTTTCGAAAGAATGCTCATCGGACCTGGATTCTCAGTCGCCAGACATCGAAGAATCCATCGCCGGTCTTATTGAAGACGAGCGAGATTTCGTCGAGGACTTTCATCTAACTACTCAATACCACGATGCATCTACTAGAGCAGAATATGTTGCATGGATTATCAAGGTATTTCTGTTATTTTTCTACATTGAGCAAGTTGCTCACTACGTTTAACGATTCGATTATAAAAATTAATATCACCGACAACGATTTTAATACATAGAAATATCAACGTTTCTCCTTGGAACAATCGCAGAGGCGCAATTTAGCACGGCATAGGTGCTAGTATGCGCCGAGGGCTAAATCGCTTCTATCATGGTCAGATAGAATCGTGAAACGGTTTTTTCGGCGCACTGTACTAGAGAGAGAGAGAGAGAGAGAGAGGGAGTATTGAAATTTTGTTTTGCGTGTGCAGGTACAAAAATACTATGCCTTCCAGCCGTTAACGGCGTATCTCTCCGTCAACTACTTCGATCGTTTCCTCCACTCTCATCGCTTGCCGGTAAAACTTCCGTTACTATCCAATCCCCTCTTTTTCATTTTCATTATTATTATTATTCTTAATTAATTATATTTACATTGACTTTTCATAGGCCACTGAAAAGGACTTCACTATAAAAATGTAGTATCTAGATTACTTGTAAGTACTGTGAAGGTGTAAAGCTGCCTACATTAATTTAGGGTGTGTTTGTCTTTTATTATTAGGAGAAAAATAGAATAATATTTTTTTAAGAATGTATGATTAAAAAGTAAAGTAACTTTATTGGTTTGTGTGTAAAATATTTTATTGAGTGAATGTATAATAGAGAATCTTACTGTAGTAAACAATATTTTTGAATAATGGTTGACAAACAAGGGCGCAAGATTAACTAATTAATCATTTTATTATGCCCTTGTTTTGTTACAAAGTATAAACTTTATTATTTATCCTTTTCTTTTTTGATTTTGGGTAGGTACATGTTATTGTCTACCCTTTTAAATGGACATTATAAAATGTAATTTGGTGGTACTATGGAGCAAAAAGTCACACAAATAATGTACATGTAATAAAAGGTGTTCCCTTATACAAATGGTAAGAGGCTTGAGCCTCGTGTCCATTATCTAGCTTTACTTAATTAGTTAAACTAAAATATGGTTATGGGGAAATAAACTATTGAGATAATAAAATTAACAATTTTCATAATGCTATATGGTTCTACAAATAATTTTATATGTGAATGACGATAAGATTCCCATTTGATTTTAAGCATGCTATTGTAATATGTAAGACTGTCCATTTGTCTCCTTTCAATCTGCTAACAACCTAGAAATGCAAAACTCAGTTCAGTTATTTACCTAATCATTATTAATGCAGTTTATTATACTGTCCAGTTTGATTTTACCTGCGTGCCAAATATGCACTTTGGAATATTTGCAGGAAATGAATGGATGGCCATTGCAACTGTTGTCCGTTGCATGCTTGTCTTTAGCTGCTAAAATGGAGGAACTTCTAGTTCCTCCTCTATTGAATCTTCAGGTAGTTTTCTCATGCAATGCAGATTTCAAGAAAAACTCAATTATTTGAAATCATCATCGTTGAGCAAATTTTCCTTTATTAGGTTGAAGGTGCAAAATTTATTTTTGAACCAAGAAATATCCAAAGAATGGAGCTGCTTGTGCTGCGTGTATTAGATTGGAGGCTAAGAACCATTACTCCATTTAACTATCTCAATTTTTTCGCAAACAAGATTGACGCCACTGGAACTCATACTACGTTCATTACATCAAGGGCCATTGAGATTATTTTGTCAAATATTCAAGGTATCTTGAAGTTACCACTTTTTTTTTTTTTTTCACTCTGACCTATATCATATATATGTAATATTAAAGGTAGATATTAATGAAGATTTTGACATAAATTTCTTCTTGTTTATGGGAATAGAGGCCAACTTCCTTGATTACAGACCATCATGCATAGCTGCTGCAACAATACTTTGTGCAGCAAATGATCTGCCAAATTTCTCTTTTATAACTGCTCAATTTGCTGACTCATGGTGTGGTGGACTTCATATAGTAAGAAATTAATAAAATCTCTCTCTTTGTTGTGCATATGTTTAACAAAGTGCATTAACCGACCAATTTGTTTGGCAGGACAAGATCAACGGTTGCTATCGATTGATGAGGCAGATTGTTATGAATAATAGGCAAAGGAAACCACCAAAAGTGCTATCCCATCTTCGGGTCGTGCCTCAGACAAGTATGTCAAGTGACTCATCATTCTCAAGCTCCCCATCTTCATTTTCTTATAAAAGGAGAAAATTAAATAATGGCTTGTGGATGGATGATAAAGGAAGCTCTGATTAAAACAAGATGGTGGTCTAAGTTTGGGTGAAGTAAAATCCTCAATATTTTTTTGGAGGGTTGTGAGGTAAAATTGACATGAATTATACTGAGAAGTAATATACATATATAATGTATGTACAAGAAGAGTTTGGACAGTTTGCTAGATTTCCTTATATAACTGTTTTTAAGTGGGCATTGCCATTCATTCATGAAGGCTATGCAGATTCCTAAGGGAAGGGATTTGGTACATATAATTTTGGTGAAATAAGAGATTGCTTATTATTAGAGTGATGGAGTACACTAATGAAGTGAGGAGTGATTGAATTCAAGGGCAGCATTGATGATTGAATGAAATGAAGAGATTGTGGGACCATAGGGATTTTGATTAATCAATGGAGTTTGGAAAAAAAAAAAAAATTAGATTCAAGGGATCATACAAGTCAATTCCTTATCTTGGCTGCCATCATTGCTTCAGCTGCTATTATTCAAGAAAAGGGTACAGAGTAAATAAAAAGAAAAGGGAGAATAAGATTGGCTCCAGCCTCCATGTAATTAGACTTCTATTCAAGTTTTTGAGTGGTGTGTACGCGCTTTCAATGTGTTAAACGCGTTTACAAAATGTTTGCTTTTTCTTGGGCGGGAAAAGCTCTTTCCTTTTTGAGTGTTGTACGTGCGTGCAATGGATGCAGGCTGTATTACTTTTTTGAATTTTTTTTTTCCAAAAGAAAGGGAAAAATGTTTCTTTCTTTTCTTAATGGGCTAAGATTAGCCTAACCACATAAAGGTCTTTGGGGCCTTTTTTTTTTGTTCTTTACGAGTGTTGTAATTAAATTATTGAAATCAAACTTATAATTTATACTTTTCCTCTTTTCATTGCTCCCTTCCCCCCATGTGAATGACAATGAAGAATTTGTAGCTTTGCCATTTGTTTTATTGCAACTTTCAAAAAAACGTTGGAATTTTGTGAAGCAAGGCAGGGACTGATGGGTTTTGTGCAGATGAAGGGACTTGGAATTGGTCCCTCAAGCAATAAAAGACTGATTCAAATCAATGAATATGATCCTCTGGTTCTTGATTTTAGACAAGTGTCTCTGCTCACCTCTATCTATCCTTCCATCAGTAGTGTTCGAAGAAGAGTCACCCTTTCTACAACTGCCCCGACTCACCGTTGCAGTGACACATTAAGTATGTTTGTTAAACAGTATTGAAGTGTACAGTGACAAATAATTTTAGCTTCTTCTTTATAATATAATATGATCAGATAATATCCAATAGAATGGACCAAACATATGATATATGTTACTAACAATGATAAGTGATTCCTGTTTTGTCTTGTTCATCAAAAGGCTATACTTACATTGGTTTGTATTTGAAAACCAACTTTTGATGGAAATTGAGAAGTTCTATTGGTGACTCCCCAAGCAATCCCCTAAACCTATGGCTAGTCCCTGAATAATCTCATCTCCTATTGGGCATTTTTGTTATTCTATCTGGACCAGACGTGTAGTATCAAGCTTTAAACATGTCAATAGATTGATGCCACGAATAACACTTTTATTTTTCATTTTCAAGCCTATAAATAGACAAGGCAAAGCAACTAAAGTTATTTACCAGATTCCCACACAAGGTATTTTTGATTTACATATAATAAAAAATATGAATAAAATTATTTGTACATATAGAATGAAGTGGCGGGTATTTACATTCCTAATGTAATGTGAAAGTGCTTGCCATGTCAACATTCTGTAAAGGAAGGTGTAAACAAAACTGTACAAGTATCAAGCTCCTCAAAACATTGCCAATACCATTGGCTGTTTAATGTGGTTTGTAAAAAGTAATATTGGATCACATTTTAACTGGTACTTAAAATTCATCCTTAAAAAGTACCAAACGGAATAATGTTACTTGTATATAAGAAGTTACATAATTGTTTATATATAGATGGAGAGTCATAAGCAAATTGAGAAGTTTTTTTTTTTCTTTTTTAATTTGGTTGAATAAATCCTGATCCAATCGTGTTTCAACACATCACGTATATATAAACCAATATATAAATTATGTACATAAAGCACAACTGGTACCAAATATAAGAAAGAAAATACCAAAATACAAAATTATTTTTAAATATTAATTGCCCATTAAACAGTTGTTCTAATGGACCAAACTAAAGAATTGTAACGAGGTTGGATGTTGTTTCAAGTTCTAAACATTACCTTCTTGGAATGGCATCTAAAATTCAGCTTTCCAGCCATGAGAAAACACAAGATTCAGCTTTCGATTTTACACATTTATACATATATATGTTCGTAATGTATACTCGCTTTTCTATAAAAGTTGTGCATACTATGACGTTTATGAATTTGGGTTATATAATGTTATTCATCATTAATTGTGATCATTATTCAAGGATTCACTACCATCTAAACTGATTATGAATAACATTATTTATTTGGCATGTAGATCTTGTATGTGGATAAATCATCACACCTATAGTCCAACCAATTATGCAAGGGTCAATAGTGGGGGGGGTTTTTTTTTTTCTAGCGCAACTGGATATCATAAATTTTAACTATAAATCTCGTCGGAGTAAATCATTTGCTCCTTTTATCCGATCAGTTGGTAGAGAATGGAATGATTTTTCCTTCATGAGAATCAAATTCAGTGATGAAAAGAAACATTTACACTGTCAAATATAAGTATTTGACAAGCATAATATGTTATCTAAGTAAAATATAATTTTGTTGTGTTTTTTATATCACAAGTGTACAATATTGTAATAAGTAATATAGTGGACCTTAGAGTCCGAATTATCGTTCCCACGAGGACTATACTCTAGTCTTAATCTACTTTTCCTACTCCTATTTGATAAGAGCAAACAAATAAAGAATGATGTTGTTGCTACTATTGATTTCTATAATGAAGTAAATACCTAAAACTGATGAAAATTATAATAAAGTGTCAAACAATGATTGATCGAAAATACACGTATGTAGAATGTATTAGGTCAAAACAATTTTACCTATTGATCACATTAGTTCCCAATTCAAGATTCTAGCATAAAGTAGTGTTCGATCGAATCCTCTTACGGTATTCAATTTACCCCTCTCGAGTTCTCATTGAGCCTATTCAACTAATTCAATTTCATATCTCTATGCGAATTACCGTAGTTAAACGAGTTATGGCACTAGGAATTCATATTACGACCCTCAATACTTAGTATAGGTATCTCTACACGTTATACCTCGTTACCGAATTTTATTACACGTTCTGAGTCTCAAACTCACCTCTCGATTCGTAAGAAACTCAATGAATCATCAAATTATTGACCAAATAATTCAAAACATTACATACATAATAGAATCAATACATGGAAGTATAAAACACAGAATTCTCGAATCAAATAACTAAGGGTCTCAATAAATTATATAGTTTGCCCTAGTAAGAAATTTAGCTAAAAATAATAAAAACAATGAAATAAATAACAATATTCGAATATATCACCGAATTTAATTGATAATAAAGATGGAAAAAATCAGCTCTTACACCAAGATCTTCCTCCGCTTCCAATCCTCGATTTTAACTCAGATGTAGTTCTTCTAGCAAATTCCTCTCCGAACTTGTGTTTTTCTCTCAATTTTACAATGTGTAGAACCCCCAATTCGTGCATCTTCTTGTCTATTTATACTTCTCTCTTGTCATTGGCTAATTTGGAGTATTTTTCTGGACTTTTCGCGGTCCACAGCAAAACCTAAAATCTTTAATGGTGCAGCGCCTAGGCGCCGCGACTTTTATCGGGCTCTACCTTGCTGATTTTCCTGCAGAGTGGGCAGCGCTCAGGCACTGCCTTACGGGTTGTTCTACTGTGGGTGGGCAGTGCTTGAGCGCTATCTCTCTGGAAATTTGGTGCCACTTCCGGCTCTTGGGTGCCACGTGATGGCACCTATTTTCTAGTCTTCTTTTCTTTATCCTTACTTCAACACTTTTATTCTTCTCATCTTACCATACCTTCAACATAACACTATCAAACACATTAAATACGTTCTATAAACAACAAATTAGGCTAACATATTAAGCTTAAATGGTGCATAATTCGTGTGTAAAACACACTTATCAAATATCCCCAAATTTTACATTTTGCTAGTTCTCGAGCAAACACAAATATAATGATAATCAGCTACAAACGACACACACAAACTGGGTCAGATAGCTTGCAATTTATCTCAGTATTGAGAACACTATTCTGTCTATTAATGACTCAAAATTACAATGCAAGAGCTAACTTCCGCTTATCCAATGCAAACGGGCTTGTGTGTGAAAATCAAGTATAACGTCGACATTACAAATTGGTTCAATTTCCTACCATATATGGACAATTCTTTCCTTATATTGCTCGTGAGATTCACATACCCCCAAACTTGTTTTCCTTCACGTTCTCACCATGGTGTAAGTCTAAGTTTAATTTCACATTTCACATCCTCACACCTTTCCAATTTGGTTTCGTTTAACTAGCAATCTCAACAGTTTATTTGTGTAATGATTTTCCCAATAGTGAGTGTTCAACAACTAGCTTCCACTAAGTGATTCAAACCCACTAGTTATCTCGGCCCCCATCAATGAACATCATCAACTTTTGAAAACATTTTTTTTTTCGACTGTTATAGATATTTTTGTTAGCTCTTTATTGACATCACCAATTTTTCTCTTCTTGACCCCTGTAGCGAGCTTTCAGTCGGTATCACCTCGACTTTCGAATGCCAAAAGGGTACCAGGTTTCAAGATACTCCACATACTTAATCACTCGAGTCAAAAAGGTACCGGCGTGAGACGAAAGCTAATGCAATGCGTTTTGAATAAGTTATACTCAACAACAGCTGTGAATAGATTCCTAGCATTCGGTCATCACCAAGTATATACTTGAAAGTCGAAACACTCCGCACAAATTTTATTACATGCACGGAATCATCACAATCCTAAACTGTCTCCTTCACCAGTTAACACGTTCCAAATATATTTATACTCAAGGGCTATTGTGAATCATGGCATACGGGGTTAGGCACCTAGGTCATACCTATCATCAAAGCATATGAACATCATGTTCTCGTACGACGCTATACCTCATTTTAGTGCATAATGATTGTCACATTTATAATGGATAAGTAGTCATTAAACTCAAGCACATAATGAATCACCATTCACAAACCAATACATGCGCTCAATTATGTTCATCATAGAAACAAGACTATCCGACTCACACAAGCACACAATTTCTTTTTTAATAAAACACAAAAAAATAAAAAAAAAATAAAAAACATGCTATCCACACATCACACAAGCCTTCTCAATACCCCCAAACGTAAGATAAATAGTCCCCAATATTAAAAAGCAAGAACAGGAGGAATACTTACCTGAGAAGACATGAAATGTCTTAGATGTCGGAGGTGTCATCCCGAGGAGGAGCCGATTGGGAAGTGTGATCAGGCAGCTGAGGTGGTTGAGGGAAAGTATGGTTAGAGTAAATGGAAGCAATGACCAAATTGAAGTCATTCTGATACTGGAACTGCGTGGACATAGAAATTTGCATCGAGTCCAATTGCAGTTGCATCGTGTATAGTTGGGCAGCAAGGTCCGTTGAAGAGTCACTAGCAAGTAGCGATCAGTGGGAACTCGATGGCCACTCGGATGGTTTGGGTGGTGGTGGACTCAGGGACCCTGACTGGCTCATGAATTTCCACGTACGATCTCGTGTAATCACCGATTTCGGGTGAATGACCTCATCAGATGGATGGATGACAACCCCACTTCTCAAACACAATTCATAGATCATGGATGGGTGCCCTAGACCACCAGTAGTGGAGTGTGCATAATGTTATTGTGGATGACCAAGCCCACATCAATAGATAACCCACGCTGAATTGCGTAGTTCAAAGTCGCCTTCTCTTTTGTGTCTTCGCTCAGATTCCCACTTGGCAACAGTTTGGTCGAGATGAAATGATGCTACGCTTTGCATTCTACGAACATGCCCGAAGCGGGAAAGTTAATGACATCATCCCCGATCGTTTCCATATAGTTCCAGGTTTTACCAAAGTGTAAAGAACCTCATTTGGATCAACACCCACGTCTCGCAAGTGAGAACAGTCATACCCCTCAATGTCGGCAGATTGTAGTATCGATTGATGGACGATCGATCACAATGTATCCACTTTCTCCTCACAAACGCCCGAAAATCCTTGTACTCCTTTGCATTAGCGTAGAATTCACGCACAACGGGTATTAAAGCAGGGTATGGTTGCCTAGTAAAAGTCTCCCAATGGCGTTGTTTAATTTGTGCCCGCATATAATTTTCAAAGCCTCGGTTTGGTATACAACTCTTATGGACCACCAATGTGTTATAACGTTCGGAGGCTTTGGCACTAATGAACTTGATCTTATCAAAGAAGCTGAAGGAGGAGGAAGTGATGATTTTTGAGCATTTCTTAAGTGGCATTGTACCTGAGAGAAACAAAAATAGGGAAACTCTTAGCACATTGGGAACAAAGGAAGGAGGGCTATATAATAAGACCCTAAACCATAACAAGGGACGCAACATGGCAAGGGCCAAAATGCCTAGAATCCTCCTACACGAAATGTGCCAAAAGGCAAGGTGTGCAACTGTGAACAAATACATATAGATGGTAAGCACGAAAACATCCTCAAAATTCATCACGAAACACAATTCCCACATATAGAGATAACAATGTAAGTACTTGGTTATCGGGAAATAGGGATGAGTGGTCACATAAGTAATATATCAAACACCTAGTGGGCATACAAAATTTCCTCCAATTAGCAAGGGAAATGCTCTAAGCAAACAATATATTGTCACAATGAAACCCATTTCCGCACAATTACAAAAATCCCAACCTCTACACTCAAACAATTGAGCAAGAAAAATGTAGGGAAGAAGAGTAGGAAGAATAGTACCTGCAAACCTTAAGCTGGGAAGAGAAGATGAAAATAAAGAACACATATATAATGTAGTGTGAAACTCGTGTGGTGGTGGTGAGGTAGTGTGAAAATAGAGAGTGGAAGAGAATAGAGAATAGGGAAAAAAGTGGGGAAAGAGAAAGAGAAGATGAGGGAATGAAAGGAAATATATTAGGGATTGGGGGGTTAGAAACCAAGACACAGCGGCCTAGGCGCTGCGTCTCTGTAAATTTTTTTTTTATACAGTTACCTCAGATTAACCCCTCTTCTATATCATCCTCTCCATTTTGATGATTTGAGTATTGACATCCCTTCACTCTTGTTTGCACCCCCAAACTTGAATATGTCCTACAACACATCGAAAAGAATATGAATACGATCACCTAAAGAATGAAATAACTTAAACATAAGAACTAAGTAAAGAAAAAGGATAGAACTTGGGTTACCTCCTAAGAAGCGCTTCTTTACAGTCATTAGCTAGACTTTGTGGCTCGATTATTCTGGAACAGCAAGGTCAATGCTTTCTTTAGCGTTGGGAAAATCTTCGACATAATGTTTGATGCGTTGCCCATTGACCTTGAAGTTGCCCTTTGTCGGGTGATATAATTCAATTGTATGAGAACACTTGGGATATCATGAAAGGTCTGGACCATCTAGATTTTAATTTTTTTGGGAACAACTTGAGTCTAGAGTTGTACAAGAGTACTTGATCTCCTCCTTTGAAAAGGCGTTGTTGAATGCGTTTGTCATGCCACTGCTTAGTCCTTGCTTTGTAGATGGAGGCATTTTCGTAAGCTTCTCTTCTGAGCTCTTCCAATTAGTGAAGCTACAATATTCTTGTTTCTCCAGCCTTGTCAAGGTCCATACTCAACTGCTTCAATGCCCAGTATGCTTTGTGCTCAAATTCCACTGGTAGGTGGCAAGCCTTCCCAAATACTATCCGGTATGGTGACATTCCAATCGGTGTTTTGTAAGCAGTGTGGTAGGCCTACAAAGCATCATCCATTTTTTTGGACCAATCTTTTCGAGATGCATTCACTGTGAGTTCCAAAAACTTTTTAACGACATGTTGGATGTTTCAACCTGTCCACTTGTCTGGGGTTGTAGGGCATGGCTATTCGATGTTGCACTCCATATTTAGCAAGAATCGCCTTGAATAACCGATTATGGATGTGAGTTCCACCATCACTGATGATGGCCCTTAGAGATCCATAGCCATTGAAGATATTTTTCCTTAAAAAATCCACTACTACCCTAGCATCATTTATGGGTAATGCATTTGCTTCCACCCATTTGGAGACATAATACACTGCTACTAAGATATATCGATTGTTATAAGATGATGGAAAAGGTCCCATGAAATCAATGCCCCAAACATCGAATAACTCCACTTCCAAAATATTGTTCAAAGGCATCTCGTGGCCTGCAGAAATGTTACATGTTCGTTGACACTTATCACACGACCTGTAGAAACTATGGCAGTTTTTAAATAATGTTGGCCAATAGAACCCGCTTTGAAGTACCTTTGCAGCCATTTTAGTTGGGCCAAAATGCCCTTATATGCTGAAGCATGAACCCTGGAGAGTATTGGTTTCATTTCATCCTCTGGCACACATCTTCTGATAATCTGATCAGCCCCTTTTCTGTATAAATGTGGATCATCCCAGTAATAGAATTTCGCTTCATGGAGAAGTTTCTTCTTCTGTTGATAGGTAAAGCCTGGATCCACATGTTCACTTGCTAAGTAGTTAACAATGTCTGCAAATCAATGAGCCTTCTCCAACTGTAAAAGTTGCTTATCAGGGAAGATTTCATTGATATCTAACTCATCAACTTCTTTTGCTTGTTCAGTCTCGATAAGTGATCTACCACCTGGTTTTCTGTCCCATTTTTATAACAAATTTCAATGTCAAACTCTTGAAGCAACAGAACCCACCGAATTAATTTTGGTTTAGAATCTTTCTTCTCGAATAAGAATTTCAAGGCTGAATGGTCTGTGTAAACTATCACCTTTGAACTTATTAGATATGAGCGAAACTTATCGAAGGCAAACACTACTACTAGCATTTCTTTTTCAGTTGTTGCGTAGTTGATCTGAGCTTCTGTTAATGTTTTGCTGGCATAGTAGATGACATGCAAGACTTTTCCCTTTCGTTGACCTAACACGGCTCCCACAGCAAAATCACTAGCATCACACATGAGTTCAAATGGAAAGTCCCAATCTGGTGTCACTATAATAGGTGCGAAAGTTAAATTTTCCTTCAAAGTGTGAAAGGCATTTAAACACTCATCAGAAAATATGAATGGTACATCATTCTCCAGTAAATTGCATAAGAGCTTTGTAATCTTAGAAAAGTTTTGGATGAATCGTCTGTAGAACCCAGCATGATCTAAAAAACTTCGAATCCCTTTGACCAAGGTAGGTGGCTGCAGTTTTTCAATCACTTGTATCTTTGCTTTGTCGACTTCTATGCCTTGTGATGAAATTCGATGACCTAACACTATCCCTTCTTTTACCATAAAGTGACATTTTTCCCAGTTGAGCACCAAAATTTTCTCCTCACACCTTTGTAACACAAGTAAGAGACGCTCCAAGCAGTCATCAAACGAATCCCCAAACACTGAAAAATCATCCATGAAAACTTCTATGTACTTCTCAACCATGTCCGAGAATATTGTTATCATGCATCGCTGAAAAGTTGCAGGTGCATTGCAGAGACCAAAAGGCATTCTTCTAAATGCAAAAGTACAGTAAGGACAAGTAACTGTTGTTTTCTCTTGATCTTCTGGAGCAATTGTTATCTAATTATATCTTGAGTATCCATCCAGAAAATAGTAATGAGAATGTCCTGCTAACCTCTCCAACATCTGATCTATAAAGGACAATGAGAAATGATCTTTTCTGGTGGCATTATTCAGTTTTCTGTAATCGATGCACACTCTCCATCCCGTAACTAACCGTGTTGGTATCAGTTCATTGTTCTCATTTTTCTCCACTGTAATTCTACCTTTTTAGGTACTACATATACTGGACTGATCCAAGAACTATCTGAAATGAGGTAGATAATTCCTGCATCGAGCAATTTTTGCACTTCTTTTCTGACTACTTCCTTCAAGGTTGGATTTAATCTGTGCTGCCCCTCCACAGATGTCTTAGATTCATCATCTATCAAGATTTTGTACATATAAAGAGTATGATTGATTCTTTGAATATCAGCTATAGTCCATCCAATTGCAGACTTGTGCTTCCGAAGTATCCCCAATAGCTTAGTTTCCTCTTCTGTTGTGATGTCATTAGCAATGATCACTGGCAAAGTTGAAGAGTCTCCCAAATATGCATAACATAGATGTGATGGTAACGATTTTAACTCCAAAGTTGGTGCTTTCTCCACTGATGGTATTGGTGGTGTATGATTGGAACCAAGAGACTCGTATTGCCAATACTTCTGTCCAGTTGGTTGTTCAGCCAAACTTACTATACATTATGTTTTTTCTGATGTTACTCCCTCAAATTGTGCGATGTCTGCATCATGTTCATTTTCTGGATGTGTTGCATGAAATATATTTGTCACAAGTTCATCAATAACATCCACCGGCAGCAAGTATCTGCAGTCAACGGGTGTTTCATTACTTTGAACATGTTGAAAATTACTTGTTCGTTGTCCATCCGAAGAATAATCTTTCCATCATAAACATCAATCAATGCTCGCCCTGTAGCTAAGAACGGCCTTCCCAAGATAAGATGAATATTTGAATCCTCCTCCATTTCTAGTATAATGAAGTCAGCTGGGAAGATGAATTTATCAACCTTGACAAGCACATCTTCAACGACACCCTTTGACCTTTTAATAGAGCGATCAGCAAGTTGCAAGGAAATTGTTGTTGGTTTGGCTTTCCCCAATCTAAGAGACCTGTACACAGAGAGCGGCATTGGATTAACACTGGCACCTAAATCATATAAAGAATGCTCAAAATAATTAGAACCAATTGTGCACGGTATAGTAAAACTCCCTGGATCTTTTAATTTAGGAGGTAGCTTCTTTAGGAGGATCGCACTGTATTCCTCATTCAAGCAAACTGTTTTACGCTCTTCCAGCTTTCTCTTGTTAGCTAGGATCACTTTTAGAAATTTTACATAACTAGGCATCTGTGCAATTGCATCTGCAAACGGGATGTTGATATGTAATTTCTTGAAAATTTCTGCAAACTTTGCAAATTGCTTGTCTAACTTTTTTTCTGTAACCGTCGAGGAAAGGGAATCGATGGCACATAAGCTTTGACAGGACTTAGTACTTTGACTGTAGCTGGCTCTTCTTTATCTTCATTTTCCTTTGTATGTGTTGCAGATTTCTCTTTCTCCAGCACCCCTTCGACTTCTATCTCTGTCTCTCTTATGTCTAGCCCTTTTACATGTATTTCGGGTAGTTGTACTCCACTTCTAGTCATTATGGCTTGCACTTGCTCCTTTGAGTTTATCATTGTGTTACCCGGTAGTGTCCCTTGTGGACGTTCTGCAAGTTGTTGAGCTATCTGACCGATTTGTGTTTCCAACTTCTTAATTGATGTCCTCTTTATGAGCATCTTCAACTTCTATCGCGTTGTCTTTTCTGTCTGGCCTCTTTACATGTATCTCTGGCAATTGTACTCCACTTCTAGTTGTATTAGCTTGCACTTGCTCCTTTGGGTTTATCATTGTGTTGCCCGGTAATGTCTCTTGTGGGCGTTCTGCAAGTTGTTGAGCTATCTAACCGATTTGTGTTTCCAACTTCTTAATTGATGCCTGTTGGTTTTCGAAATTTGTATCAATTTATTGGAAAACCTTGCCTATCTTTTGTATATATTGGTTAGAACATCTCTCCCAGACTTGGTCTTTTCTCTTGTTGGACATTATTTGAAACATTTACAGGCTGATTATCAGACCATCTGATGTTCGGGTGGGTCTCCATCCTGTATTGTAAGCTTATGAATACGGGTTAAAATTGCGGGATCCATTCTGAATGAAGTTGACCTGTTCCTCGGGAATGCCTATAGACATACTCCACAATTGTCACATAATGGACTACTCATTACTGCATGTGCTCATCTTGTTTGTGATTTTACCAACATCTCAACCTGCTTTGTCAAAGCCGCTATTTGAGCATTTATAGATGTTGTGTTATCCATTTCATACACCCCTGGTGCTCTTGGCGGTACCACTATTTCTGAAGAAAACATCGAATGTGTAGTGGATATTAGCTCGAATAGATCCAATGTCTGTTGAATTGATTTTCCAATTATAGATCCTCTTGTAGAAGAGTCTACCTGTGATTTCACCAATTGCATAGTCCGATGTAGAAGTACTGCACTTGATTTTCAGGTGAGATTCCATGATTTGGGCATTTTCGCAACGGCTCCTTGAATCTGTTCTATGCCCCATGATAGCTTTCTCCATCCTGTTGTTGAAAAGTCTGAATTTCCAGCCTGAGTTTAGCTACTTTTGTTGGTGGAAAGAATCTGTTGCAGAATTTTCTGATTAGGTCTTCCCATGTAGATATACTTGCATGGGGTTCAACATCCAATCACTCCAATGCGATGTCTCTAATCTTCATTGACACCCGGAGCATGGAAATTCTGATAATTTTGGAGAAATCTGGAGATGTGTGTATTTGAATTTTCATGAGGCAACCCGTAGAATTGAAGAGTGTTGTTCATTAGATTAATCCATTTTGCCTTTATCTGAAAATTTTTTACCCAAAATTCTGGATGCACAATACTTGAACGCGCTGGTGCAGCTATGGGGGTTAAAAACATTGATACAGGCAAATCTCCGTCATTTATTTTCCTTCGCTCTTGCTGCTGATCCGGTGGTGTAGCTACTTTCGCGGCAACTTGCCCAATTGGCTGAATCAGAATCGGAATAATTTGATCATCCGCCATTTGATGTTGCTGTTTTTGTTTGTGTTCTTTGCGTCTTCATCTGAAGGTGCGTTCTATCTCCTAATCAAATGGTTCAAGTTCGATGCCTTGGCCACGGAGCATGCAACGAACACTTTTTCCTATAGAGAAATTAAGAAAAATAACAAATCAAATAACAGTGAAAGATAAAATAAATAAAGACTAAAAGTAAATAGTCCTCTGCAACGGCACAAAAAACTTGTTGCGTTTTTTATATCGCAAGTATACGATATCGTAATAAGTAATATAATAGACCTTAGAGTCCGAATTATCGTTCCCACGAGGATTATACTCTAGTCTTAATCTACTTTTCATACTCCTATTTGATGAGAGTAAACAAATAAAGAAATGATGTTGTTGCGACTATTAATTTTCTATAATGAAGTAAATACATAAAACCGATGAAAATTATAATAAAGTGTCAAACAATGATTGATCGAAAATACATGTATGTAGAATGTATTAGGGCAAAACAATTTTACCTATTGACCACCTTAGTTTTCAATTCAAGATTCTAGCCTAAAGTAGTGTTCAGTTGAATTCTCTTACGGTATTCAATTTACCCCTCTCGACTTCTCATTGAGCCTATTCAATTATTCAATTCCATATCTCTATGCGAATTACCTTAGTTAAACGAGTTATGGCACTAGGAGTTCATATAACGATCGCAATACTTAGTATAGGTATCTCTATACGTTATACCTCATTACCGAATTTTATTACACGTTCTAAACCTCAAACTCACATCTCGATTCGTAAGAAACTCAATGGATCATCAAATTATTGGCTAGAGAATTCAAAGCATTACATACATAATAGAATCAATACATGGAAATATAAAACTCTGAATTCTTGAATCAAATAACAAATGGTCTTACTAAATTACATTGTTTGCCCTAATAAGAAATTTAGCTAAACATAATGAAAATAATGAAATAAATAACAATATTCGAATACATCACCGGATTTAATTGATAATAAAGATGGAAAAGAATCATCTCTTGCACCAAGATCTTCCTCCGCTTCCAATCCTTGATTTTAACTCGAATCCTTGATGTAGTTCTTCTCGCGAATTCCTTTTCGGTCTTGTGTTTTTCTCTCAATTTTACAAAGTGTGGAACCCCAAATTTGTGCATCTTCTTGTCTATTTATACTTCTCTTTTGTTATTGGCCAATTTGGAGTATTTTTCTGGGTTTTTCGCGGCCCACAGCAAAACCTAAAATCTCTAACGGTGCAGCGCCTAGACGTTGCCTTCTAGTGCCATGACTGTTACCAGGCAACACCTAGGCGCCGCGACTTTTACCAGGCAGCACCTGGGCGCTAGCAGTGCCCTTGCCAATTTTCCTACAGAGTGGGCAGTGCCTGAGCGCTGCTGATTATGGGTTGTTCTGTTGTGGGAGGGTAATGCTTGAGCGCTGTCTTTCTGCTGAAATTTGATATCATTTTCGGCACTTGGGTGCTAGCAGCTCCCTTGCTGATTTTTCCTGCAGAGTGGGCAGTGCCTGAGTGCTGTTGATTATGGGTTGTTCTGTTGTGAGAGGGCAGTGCTTGAGCGCTGTCTTTCTGCTGAAATTTGATGCCACTTCCGGCACTTGGGCGCCTATTTTCTGTCTTCTTTTCTTTATCCTTACTTCAACACTTTTATTCTTTTCATCTTACCATACCTTCAACACAACACTAGCATACATATTAAATACGTTCTATAAACAACAAATTAAGCCAACATATTAAGCTCAAATGGTGCATAATTCGTGTGTAAAACACACTTATCAAATTTGTTTAAAGCGGAAGAAATTTAAGAAAACATGTCCAAATTAGCAATCACGACCATTTGACTATGAATTTGGTCACAATTTAGGTAATCGACATTGATAAAGACAATGTCAAGTTTAAATTGTATCCCTTTATTGGGTTGGTTCCACACTTCTACTATGTTGTTCACACAATCCAATATTTGGGAATACTAAACATATTTAAATATTATGGATCCTATAATATAAATAATTAAGGGTTATTTTTGATTGAGTGAAATATGTGTTGTGTTGTCAATTATAATACTAGATCAATTAGGACCAACTCACTAATATTGGATTGCGTGTTAAATATATGAAAAGATATGAGACCCATGAGCCTTCTATCTTCACACCACATTGCTCCGCCTGACTTTCGCTCATTATGAAAAAATTTCCACTACTATCACCCAAGGAGTCCAAACAGTGTCTCAGTTCAATATGACTGTGTTAAAAAAAAATTGTGATTGCTTTCATAACATGTGTTCATGTAATTAGTATGAATAAGATTTTCTAGTAGAGTGAGAAATTATAAAACTAAAATATATAGTTAATTTGTTTCATTGTTTGTCTCGTTATCCTTTTATAGTTAATTAAATTTCTAAGTCGTCATTCAAAATTAAGAGATTATCCTCCACACTGAAAAGTTTTGATTAAACAAAAGATAAGAACAAAGATCAAATAATAAAACACGAGCTAATCAATAGGACAAAGAGTGGAGGCAATAAAACCAACAATGGAAAATTAGACCAAATGACTTTTGTAAGAAATGACAAATATGGCCATTATACATATATGAAGTAGCATATTTTATTTAATCATATACAAGAATTTCTAAAATGTACTAGGTTTTTTTTTTTTTTTTTTAAATGTGGACCTTTGAAAAAATTTGTAATAAGGTAGTTGTATACTAAAAAATGAGTTGTTATGACGTTATAGAAGGCTCATATTGAATGTATAATTAATAAAATTGATTAACCTTTTTGAATTTTTTCTGCAATAGGTTCCCACTGAGATGCCTTTTTATTAGTGCCACAATAAAAGTTTGAGGGGTAGGAGGTAGTTGATAAATTAATGCACTACTCATAGTTCAATCATAATAGCTACATATTTTGGGTAAGTGACTAAAAAGTAAAAGAGAATGATGATGAATATTTCAGTGTCAATGTGTCATATAAGTAGCTTTTATATTTTTATGATGATTTCATTATAGAGATTATTGAATTTCGTAAAAAGATTTGGGATTAGATTATGGTTAAGAGATCAACAATGACGTGTAGGTTAAGTTAAAAACGACAAATATGAGGGGAGAAAAAAAAAAAAAAACCTTCAAATACACTATAAATTTTTTAAACGTAAATATACATTTTCTTATGATGAGCAAAATATTAATAAAACAATTGTTCGAAATCAAATGAATGAAAATGATGAGCAAAATATTAATGAAGAAATATTTTTTAAATATAAATCTACATTTTTTTGGATCGAGTATGAATTATTCAAAAATCAAGAATAAAGTATTCGATTTGTATAGGGTTTGATTGTGCCCCAAATTCAAAATGTTTTATTGTTGCATAAAAATCAAAGTGTAAACTAAATAAACACCCACCCCCACCCCTGAAACACACACACCAAAAAGAGAAAAAAGAAAAGAGAAAAATTATATATAAAGTGACAAAACTGGAAAGAATTTTAGGACATATGTATGATCTTTATATATATATATATATATATTCTACCTTTGATCTCATCAAAAACTGCACTTTAAAGGGAATCAAACTGTAAACTAAATAAACACCCACCCCCACCCCTGAAACACACACACACCAAAAAGAGAAAAGAGGAGAAAAAAATACTGTTATATATAAAGTGACAAAACTGGAAAGAATTTTAGGACATATATATGATCTTTACATATATTCTCCCTTTGATTCTCAACAAAAAATGCACTTTAAAGGGAATCCTATGTACTGCCCTCTAAAAGCCAAAAATTCTTTTATATCTCCCTGTGTGAAATTAATGTGGTGGCTGGACGGGTATGGAGGAGCGTTGTTCTGTCACTGTTTGTTTACTTTTTTTTCAACTTTTATTTTGTCATGAAAAAGATACATGCCCCTTGATATCAGCTTTTTAACCTTGTTATTATTTTTTGGATTGACCATGTTCGTGGGTTCCTAGAAAAGATTATAAAGTTGTAATGACTCGAATGCTAGTGGGCTGAGATTTTATGCTGAATGCAAGATGCCATCACTTTCACAGCGTTTTATTGATTTAAGATGCTTATTCTATGAAACAAACTCTAAAAGTTACTTTTATACTAATAAAACGTTTCTTAAATAAGTCAAATAATCTCAATTCCATGACTACTTGCTGTAAGAATACCTTATTCTATGATGTTGAATATGTTGTCAATCCTTTGTTTGTCACTCCATTTGATCATTAGTATGGTTATTTAATGAAGTTCATGGGAAAAGAAAGAAAAAGGAAAGAAGGTTATATATATTTTGCGAAAATATGTTTACTTAAATCTTTGTATCGTTCATGTATCTTTAGACTTAGAATTCATTGTATCGTTATTTGGAAATTGTACATAAAATCAATGTCGCAAAATTTAAAAGTAGGATTTGTAAAACGATTACTCGAGCTTAGAATTGACTTCTTTTGGTGTATGGGACAATACAAAACAACAAACAAGACATCTTATACACTCATTTTCTACTCTATTCAATATTGTTGAGTTTAACATATTCAACATGGCATTCATCTTGTAAATTTCTTATATAATGAGATTGTACATATTAATTTCATATTAAAAAAAATAAAGCAAGTGGATATTTAGCTCGTGAGAGGAGCCCAAAATTTTCTCTTTCCAACTCATATTTTCCTCTCGGATGCTAAACATCAAAAGGAGATGCTAATGGGATGCTGCTCTTTTTTGCTTTCTGGTAGTGCCTTAACTACAGTGGAGACAAAAAAGTCATACATACAATCATCAATATATATATATACACATATACCCTCCTTGCTCATTGGATCCATTCATTTTCTATATTATTTTCTTGACTTGATATGAAAAAAAGCAGATTTTTTTAATAAAGTTTTGGGCTGATTAGTAGCCAAAACTTAGCAGGCTGTAAGATTTTATGTGCTTGAGTAAAATATCATTAAAAGCATACGATAAAAACTTAACTTATTTTATATGAATATATACAAATACAAAACACCTGGACAACTCCGGAGAGCTCAAAGCTCGTTTTAATGAGGATTAAAAGCCTTAACAATGTGTGAACAATTAGTGAAGTGAAAAAATGGTGAAGGTTTAAACTAATTTCCTTAACATGTCAAAAAACAATATGCAATATTGTTAGAAAATCACCAATGACATGTATTAAAACAAACATGTTGGCTACTGCAACGAGCCAACTAGGATTTTCGAAGGTAAGGAGGATGTGGGACTAGCAGGCAAGCCCCTACATTTGGTAGAATTGCCAAGTGGGTTTCACAACACAAAATATAGGTTATGTTTGAAATCCATTATTTCTTCAAAAATGCATTTTAGAATAGCGATTGATGGAGAATGTATGGTTAAAAAATAAAGAAAAATTTTGAATTTGCGTGTAATATTATTTTATTAAAAATGTGATTGAAAATAGGAGAGCAAAAATGTATTTTTGAAATAATGGGTACCAAACGAGTGCTTAATGAACTTAGTGGAAAAGTCTAACTTTAAAGTGTGTCGTGGAAGAGTATTGGAGGAAAACGTAGGAAGGCATTCTACAGTGTTCGGTGTATCACATAGGATATATTTTTGAAATAATAGGTATCCATTGCTAGGAAGTTTATCTAAACACTTTTCCACAGGATGATAGACTTCATTCTATATTGAAATTAATATGGGATTAGAATCATTTTATGGACTTTTTTTTTTTATCCAAACTATATTTAGATTATTTTAATAGTATCTTTTTTAGTTTTGATTATATTCATTGACACAATAAATGTTTTCATTGCACCGGTTTATTTAACTCTTCATTTCTTTAGAGAACATGCATTGTGTTTTTCTAGATTCATTCACTGATTACACATTATATTTACTAGATAAATTGGTATATTTAAGGTATCTAACAAAGAACATACGTAAACATGGTACATTGAGATTTATGTACAAGGTTCTTATAATCACTATAAATTGCCAAACAGCTTATTTTCTACGAAGTGAAAAAGGGACAATGCGCATAAATATTTTCGAAGGTTGTATATTTTACAAAGGAGGATTCTCTTCCTATAGAAGAAGTAGGGCGTCAAAAGATCAACAAGTCCGAGCCAGGAAATGATTTTTAGGTGGGTTAAAATTAAAAAATTCTAAATAAACTCACGTTACAAGAGATCGAGTTTAGGAGTCTACACTCATTACAATCATGACAAATAACATTTGACACTCAATGAAGTACAAATCTAAATCCTCACCCTAAGATGTCTCACTACATATTCGTATTTCTTCTTGCGAAATACAAAATCGATGCTCACCTTAGAAAATATAAACCGATAGAAGCATAAACGTAAGCAAATGATATATATCCATCAATCAAAAACTAAAAAAATACTCAAGAATTTTACTACCATTTGTTTCAAACAACTGAGAGTTTTGGCCAAAAAGACAACCAAAAATATATTATTATACGTCACAATTCTCAAAATATTATCTAATGTGGGCATCAATCTTTTATACCAACATATTCTATCATGAGTGAAGAATTCACCCAAAGTGAAAAAACGACAAGAAATTTTGATGGTAAAACAATTTTGATTTCTTTCACGTCCATGTTTGATTCACTTTTATAATATACATATAATCTTATTATTTATAAATAAATAAGTTCTTATAAATTTTTTTTTATTGTAAGATTAAATATAAAGTAAGTTACTTATTTTGATAGTAACATCAATTTCATGGTCAAAATAAGTAAGTTTCTTTCTTATAAGCATGAATAAGTTATATATGAAAATATTTTTATAACTAAAAGATTAATTCCTTTAAGCTTAACCAAACATTTATTGTAAAAATAAGTAATTTATTTTAGTTCTAATCAATACAATTTTATCTATTATAAAAGTGTATATAATTATAAGTAAAATGCATTAAATAAAAATCTAATTTGGTAATAAAATTGTTCACATTTTATTAATACCATAAAGAATATTTGGATAATTGGGCTTGGGCTAGGACTCAATATGAAGCTGGGCTAATGTAGATATTTGAACCAATTTAACTACAAAATTCCTCTTCTCTTACCATGTGGGTTGGGGCAGCCAGCCCAACCCCCTACTAGATCTGCCTAAGAGCTTAAATGCTTCAAAGCACTAGGTCAAAATAGGAGCAAGAGGGTCACACAAATTTTTTCAATATTCTTATAATTTCAAAAAAAAAAAAAAAAAGAAAAAGAAAAAAAATATGAGGATGACAACGCCGATAAGGAAACACGATGTGGGAAGAAGAGAATACGATCAATCACTGAATCTAGAAGTGTTTGGTTTCCAAAGCCATGGGAGATGGATAACAAAGAAGAAAACAACATTTTTACGAGATTTTAAGCAAATAAAAATAACGTGCATCACAAGTTGACTAGGACTAGAATATCAAAGTGTGGATGTAAATATGTAGAAGTTTTATCTTTAGTTTTGACATTTCACATTGGTGCACAAGATTTTCCTTTTTTTTTTTAATTTGTGAATACATAGAATAAAAATTAAAATATTCGAGCATCTCGAAAAGACTCCTTACTTTTAAAGAACATCTTTCTTCTAATGGAGAGTGTATCTTTAAATATAGAGTAAAATGTTTATACACTAACAAAGTCTTTTTCTGCACTTTATTTTAATTTTTCTAACAATCATTTATTATTTCTCCATCATTTTCGTTAATATATATTTCTTAGATGTTAATTGTTAAAATATTTAATATAATTATAAATAAACCATGTGGTGAAGCATTGAAATTTGAAATTTTATTAAATGTCATGAAAAAATACAAATACATAGTGAGTTTGGCTCTTCAAATGTAGAGAGCCAAATATGCCGTCTATTTTTAAAATTTTAAATACAATATATATTAAAACTTAATTTCAAGATTTGGTTCTTTTAAGATAAATTTGATTATTTGTAAATGTAGGGTGAGATGTCTATGCTTGTTTTATCGATGAGAAAATAACTTGAGTGTTCTGAAAAAATAATAGAACAAGAAGAGGAGAAAATATAAGAGTTAAAACGCAAGTATGTCTTTTATTGAGAATCATGACTTGTATTTATAGGATTTAAAATGAGAGTTACAATTAGAATAAAATAGATTTTCTACACTAGATAAGATTTATCTATGAATCACGATAATACTAAATAATTATTTATAATTATCTAATTATTTTACAACACGCCCAATTTAATGATTATTTGTACAATAATTGCCTCGCTAAAACCTTGTTTAATAAAAATCCAATTGGACAAAAAATCAAAAGAAATAAATAGAGTACAGTTATTTTGGAGTATTAAAAATAAATGTCGCCTCATTAAAACCTTATTAGGAAAATCAAGTGGGATAAAATATAAGCGAAAGAAAAAGAGCACAGTTACTCCCCTTGATGTTGATCACTGAAAATCTTTGAATTGACGCATTTTAGTCTTGTGAATCAATTTCTTGAATGTAGATGTTGACATTTAATATAACCTCTTTTGAGTTGTGTAATACAAGCAACATTGTCTTCATACAAAATTGTTGGACTATATTTTGTTAAAATTAATCCACATAATACTTGAATATGATTGGTCATGTTTCTCAACCATACACATTCTCGACGGATTGCAATAATTTCATAATGATTTGAGGATATTGTTGTCAATGACTGCTTTACAGATCTCCGTGATATAGCCGTTCCTTCATATGTAAACATTTATCCTATTTGTTATTTAGGTTTATGTGGGTCAGAGAAATAATCTGCATCTACATACCCTACTAAAGCAGATCCCGATTTTTTAGAATAAAATAATTTCAAATCAATAGTATTCTTTAGGTAACGAAAAATATGTTTAACATCATTCCAATATTTTTGTGTTAGTGTAGAGCTATATCTTAAAAGGAGATTTATAGAGAAAAAAACTATATCGGGTCGAGTACAGTTTGCAAAATAAATTAATGCTTTAATTGTACTAAGATATGGTATTTCAGGACCAAGAACTTTTTTTCCATCCTCAAGTAGACGAAAAAGATCTTTTTTTATATCAAGTGATCGAACAAACATATTTGATGCCAATTGATGTGCATTATCCTAATAAAAACGTTTTTAAGAATTTTCTATATATGTAAATTAATGAATAAATAATCCTTCTGAAAAATGTTCTATTTGCAACCCGAGACAGAATTAGATTTTTTCCAAATCTTTTATCTCAAATTCATTTTTCAAATAATTTGTATTTTTGTTGAGTTCTTCAAAAGTTCCAATTAAATTAAAATTATCAGCATAAACTGCTACAATTACAAATTCAATATTTGTTTTCTTTATGAAAACACATGGGTAGACATTATCATTTTTATAGCATTTCTTCAACAAATATTCCTTGAGGCAATTATACCACAGCGTCAGGATTGTTTCAATTCATATAATGATCTTTGCAATTTAATTGAAAATATGATTCTTGGGCATATATATATATATATATATATATATATAGTGTCCATTAAGTGAGAATATGTTTCCTCATAATCAATTCCTGATTTTTGTGAGAAACATTGAGTTACGAGTCATGCTTTATATCTTATAATTTCATCATTTTCATTTATTTTTCGTACAAAAGTCCATTTGTATCCAACATGGATTACGTTTTTAGGTGTTTGAACTACAAGTTTAAACACTTTTCGTTTTTCTAAGAAATTCAATTACGCGGATTCTTTCCACTTTAGCCATTCATTTATATGTTGACAGTATTTAACATATTGTGGTTCAAGATCCTCATTTCGCATAATCAAGAGTCACGTTAAATGCAAAAATAATGTCTATAACAACATTATTTCGTTCTCATAATTTATGAGATAACATATAATTTATTGAAATCTCATTATTTTCATACACTTATGGTTCTTCAAGAACCATATTTTCAATATTTGATTGATCAATCTTTTCTAATATTATTTCTTCTGAAATTTTTGGTTGGTTTTTCTCTTATACTTTTCTTTTTCGAGGTATAGAGTCTTTTGAGCCATTGGTCGACCAAGCTTCTGGCGTATTTCAGATTCATATGCTACAACAAATTGTCCTGCATGGACATCAATTTTTGCTTAAATATTTTTTGCTGGTATATATGACTTTGTCACTTTTCTTGTGTCAATAAATATATCTAATAATTGATTAGCAACTCTTTACAAATAAATGATTTTTTAACATCTTGCTCACATTAATTGTTATGAGGATCAAAGTGAGATACCGTTATTTCATTTCAAGAAATTTTACCTTTTTTTATCAGGATATAGTTTTTCCCCTCCCAAAGATGGGAAAGTCATTTCATCAAAATAACAATCTGCAAAACGTGCAGTAAATAAATCATCCGTTAAAATTTCAAGATATATAATAATATATGGTGAATCAAAACCCACATAAATCCCAATTCTTCGTTGGGAACCCGTTTTAGTCCGTTGGGGAGGGGGGAATGAGTGAAATAGAGACTTGAACAGCATAACTAAAAACCTGCAGGTAAAAAATATTATGTTCATAACCAAATGTCAGTTACAAAGGTGAATATTGATAAAATGCAGTTGGTCTGATACGAACCAATGATGTAGCATGTAATATGCCATGACCCCAAACAGAAGTTGAGAGTTTTGTTCTCATAAGTAATAGTCTAACAATAAGCTGTAAATGTTTAATAAATGACTCTACTAAACCATTTTGTGTATGGACATACACAATCGAATGTTCAATAACAATCTCAATTGACATGCAATAATCATTGAATACTTGTGATCTAAATTCATAAACAATGTCAAGACGAATAGTCTTGATTGAGTAATCGGGGAATTACGCTCATAATTTTATGATTTGAGTAAGTAGTCTAGCAAAAATTACATTCCTAGTGAAAATTAGGCAAACGTGTGACCATCTGGTAGAAAAATTAATTAATACCATAAAATAACAAAATGGTTCACATGATGGGTGTATTGGTCTACATATATCTCCATAAATTCTTTCTAAAAAAGTTGGAGATTCAATATTGATCTTTGTAGTTGAAGGTCTAATGACTAACTTGTCTTGCGAACAAACTACACATCGATCATCATTAGGTAAAAGAATCTTTTGGTTCTTTAAAGTATGTCCATGTGAGTTGTTTATTATTCGACACATCATTATAGCTTCTGGATGTCCAAGTTATCATGCTAAATTATAAATTTTTTTGGATCAACAAACTTCAGATTCGTGATAATATTTGATTCGATCATTTTACATAAATGTATAATACATGTCACATGGGAGTGCTTGAAGTTTCTTTTATTTGCTTCTTGCCAGATACAAAAGAAAATACTAGAATTAAACTATTCTATATCTTACATCACACCATCCCCAATCAAATAGTCAATATTCCCATTTGGATTAGAAAAAAAATCAGAGACATCAAAATGAGTCACATCAATTGGACTATCATATCAACAAAATTATCTATATTTTTCCTTTTTCCT
The DNA here is from genome assembly GCA_903798255.1 of Fraxinus quadrangulata. Lineage (NCBI taxonomy): Eukaryota > Viridiplantae > Streptophyta > Magnoliopsida > Lamiales > Oleaceae > Fraxinus > Fraxinus quadrangulata. The sequence goes on along the minus strand of CAIGRB010000773.1, from coordinate 24,814 downwards.
TGATTGATTTTTCGTAGAGATCTACAAGGTGTTTTGCCGTAAGACAGGTACGTGCCCAATGCCTTTTAATTTCATATCTAAAGCAACTTTCTTTATATTCCTTTTTGGATGTGCTACTTTCGTTTGCTTTGTACCTTTTGAAATTTTTGCCTTGTTGTCGATAGTTTTATTAATTATTTCGTCCATAATTTATTCCACGCGCACGTTTGCGTCCACGTCAAAATCTGTGTTCACGTCCACATCCTTATTTTGATATTGTATTTGCTTCAGACAATAAAGAACCATTTGCTTCAGGCAATGGTACATAACAAGTTGGACGTAACCCATGATTTTTCATCAACAGTTCATTATTTTGTTTAGTCACAAATAGGCAAGATATGAGTTCTGAGTACCTTTTGAAACTACGCTTATGATATTGTTGCTGCAGGAGCACATTCGAGAAGTGAAAGGTGGAAAACGTTTTCTCATACATATCTTCATCAATAATTTTTTTCTCCACACAAGGTCAATTTTGAACATATTCTGAATATTTCATAATTATACTCACTAAAAGTTTTGAGGTCTTGCAAACGAAGGTGTATCCACTCATAGCGGGCTTTGGGGAGGCCTATAGTCATATGATGATCAAATCTTTCAGTTGATTTTTTTCAAAGAACCTGTGGATCTTTCTCAGTGAGATATTTAATTTTCAATCCATCGTGAAGATGATGATGAACGAAGATGAGTACTTTTGCACAATCCTACAATGATTCTTTGTTTTCTTCTTTTATTGTCTCTTCCAAATATTTTGAGACAAGATGGACATCATGAGTATGGCAAATAATTTTTGTCAGATATGTCAAGTGCAGAAAACTCAAATTTTGTAATATTTGCCATTTGATTAACTGCACAATAAAATAAAAAGAAATACAATTAGTTTCAAAGAATATGATTAAATATCAAATAGTCAATATCAACATGACATAAATTACGCATTTTCCTTAAGAGATAAACACTAATTTAGAATAATATGTTTTTCAAAACATATGCTCTTTGGGAGTACGTTGTATTTTACTACTTTTTCGTCAAGAACAATATATCAATATTATTCTGAAATATTGAAAAATATATTTAATTCTCTTCAGAAGCAAGTAATATTATTTTGGAATATTCATTATAATGTTATGCTACTTAAGGAACAACAATATGATAAATTATTAATCTAAGGTTTATAAAAGAACATTTACAAATATTTAATCAGGTTAAAGACATAAAAATATTCAATAATCATCTTAAATACATATATTTTGCAAACATAAATAAAAATAAATCAAGGAACCCACATAATGATTTAACATAAAATATATTCACGTAGCCGCACTATTTTTTAATTAAAAAAAAAGTTAAGGGATACACACGTAATCATTAGTAGCATGTAATTATATTGAGGGATATGCACAATACGTGATTGGATTTTGAGTATACTTCTTTAATAACACAATTGAATAGGGTGATTGGATTCAAAAAAAAAATTGGATGTAAAGAAAAATTGGGCAGAAATCAATTGCATGTATTTATAAAAGTTGGGAGAAACCAATTGGATCATTAATTGGATATCAAGGAAATTGAGTACAAATATGTATACAAATACTAACGAATTTGAGTACGAATATTTATAAAATTTTAAGATTATGCATGTATGTTGTGTTAAAAATTAAACATGCGTGTATGCGACAATTAAAAAATAATAATGCGTATGATTTGAGATTGAATATAGAATACCTTCAAACTAATTTATTATATTTTTAGAGAATTGTGCTGATAACATGTTATGAAAAATTAATAGAACAAGAAGAGGAGAAAATACAAGAGTTAAAACTCAAGTGCATCTTTTATTGATAATCACATCTTGTATTTATAGGATTTAACATGAGAGTTACAATTGGATGAAATAGACTTTCTACACTAAATAAGATTTATGTATGAATCATGATAACACTAAATAATCATCTATAATTATCTCATTATTTTACAATATTGAGATAATAAATTTGGGTTCGATTTTATTTAATGGATAAATAGTATTATTCTTTGGGAAAAAAATTGTAAACATCATACTTTAAAATTACATTTTTAGAAATATTAAAGTTTGAGAAACTTTTCATAATTTAGGTCATAATTCAAGATTTTTTTATATTAATATAAAATTAATAATCGATTTATATAAAATAAAAATGTGACCTTTCCATGCTATTTGATTGGTGTACACACGCTGACACCCCTCTCACAGGGGGTGGGGCGAAAATTATTTTATAATTACGGGCCCACCCCATGTGAGAGGGGTGCCATCCTGTGTGTACACCTTATCATAAATCATTTACCAATTGGTCTAGACTTTTAACATATTAATTCGAAATTTGAAAACTAAGTCTGCTAGGCCACAACTTTTCAGGAAGACACTATTTGGAACTTGAAGCAGTTAAGACGATTGTAAAAATTAATTTTAAAATGACGATTTTGATAGAATTTCACAAGAGTAATTCTATTTAGTATCATTGGTGTTGCTTATCGCCTTAGAAGGCTCAGAGAAATTATGCAACGTAGGTAGAAAGTCAAACAATGACCCACCAAAGGTCAAAACACAAAGAGGTCAAACAAATCGAAGTTCTTGCCAAGCAAACCGAAGTCCTTGTTCCACAAACCGAAGTACTTGTTGACGCACTGCCTAACGAATCAAAAAAAGAAGTTGAAGCTCCCCTTAAAAACCACCTTAAAGATCTCTCGAGGGTCTTAGCCTCGCCCAAAACTCCTTTTGTACGAAGCTGTTGTCGTCTCTTGCAAGATTCATGGACAATCTTTAAAGAATGACCGACGTTACATTTGTAATGATGATTGTGTCAAAGTTCATGTCAACCTAGGTTATAGGGCAGCTGGTCTCTTATCAATGTATTAATTGTTTGAATAGACAGTGATGTGAAGCCTTAGTTGGGGAGATGGGGCCACGTGGTTTCGATCTAACGATCACTACGTCGGCCAAGACAGTATAAATAGATCCTCCCTGTAATGAAAAAGGGGATTTTTAGGGGGGGGGGTAGGGAATTTGGATAAAAAAAAGAAGCATTTAGATACTCGAAGGAAACATTTGAACTCTTTGAAGGAAATATATGTACATTTCCATATCTATTCTTCCACATATTCTATAAAGAAAGAGAGATTTATGATGAGAAATCTATCTGGCATTTGTTGATAGCGCGATTGTCATCATATGGTGCCTGAACGTCTTTGTCTTTTGCCAGAAAATACCTCCCGCATCCATTCCAGCCAGACTACTATTCCCGTTTCGGTAGAAACGCGTCGGATTCATACTTCACGTGGTAAGAGTGGGCCCGGTGTCTGTTGAGCTCATTTTTTGGGGTCAACAGAACCCCAAAAAATGAGCTCAACAGACACCGGGGTCACTCTTACCACGTCAAGTACGAATCC
>CAIGRB010000773.1:4926-21206 GCA_903798255.1 Fraxinus quadrangulata | reverse complement strand
CAATCTCCTTTTTCCATTACAAGGAAGATCTATTTATATTGTCCTGACTGACATGGTGACCGTTGGATCGGAACCACGTGGCCCCATCTCCCCAACCAAAGCTTCACATCACTGTCTATTCAAATAATTAATACATTGATAAGAGATCAGCCACCCTATAACCTAGGCTGACATGAACTTTGACACATTCATCATTACAAATGTCACATCAGTCATTCTTTAAAGATTGTCCACGAATCTTGTAAGAGACGGCGACAGCTTGGTACAAAAGGAGCTTCGGACGAGGCTGAGAGCCTTGAGAGATCTTTTAGTTGGTTTTTAAAGGGAGCTTCAACTTCTTTCTTTGATTCGTTAGGCAGTACTTCAACAAGTACTTCGGTTTGTAGAATAAGGACTTCGATTTGCTTGGCGAGGACTTCGTTTTGTTTGACCCCTTTGTGTTTTGACCTTTTGTGGGTTATTGTTTGACTTTCTGCCTATGTGGCATAATTTCTCTGAGCCTTCTGAGGCAATGAGCAACAATAGTCCCCCAAGTCTGGCATAATCATTTATTTAATGCATGGACTTGATAAAAATTCTCGTTATGGTCCAGATTCTTCAAAATATGCTTGCTTTGGTCAGACCTTATGTAAGTGCTATCCAAGGTGGTTGTACTTTCTTTCGACCTAATTCCAATGTTGTAATGTTCGAGCTGTACCCATGTATCTGAGGGCCGTTAGCCCTTCAGTAGAAGTGAAGGGCCAGACCCTCAAGGGAGACGTCCTGGTTGGTGATTATGAGACGCTTCATTTTAATGATCAATAATCACTGAGAAAACGAGGCATCCTTTATTATGATGCCTCAATGATTTAATGTCTTGGCATATTTCCAAGAAGAGACAGCTGAGACGGTACACTTTCCAACACATGCAACTGTCGCCGCATTTAATGCGTAATGATGGATGTCTCCACGTTCTCTGTGAGTTTGAAGCGCAAGAAAAGCGCGTGGGTTAGACGCTCAAATCTGGGCAATAGAAGGTGAAACGCCAGACTAGGATTGAGTATGTCTGCCTATAAAAGGGCATGGGTTTTTGTGGGAGGTTTTTCCATTTTTGGGATCTTTGCTTCCTGGCCTTCTTTTTCGAAAACTTTCAAGTCTCTGAGTTTTTCTTTCAAGCTTTTCCTTCTTCTTCTTCATCATTTTTAAGAAAAGAAAACGTACGTATTGTATCCCCTATTTTTCATTCATATAAAATTTTTGAGTAACATTTGTAAATTAATGGCTTCCTTTTCAAAATCTGGTGGGAGAAAGGTTGACATTAGCGAATTACCTGGTGAAATGGGCTTTTCAATTACAAACACAGCCGACCTCGTCCTTGCCGTTGAGGTTGGAAGAGGTGTTTCTACTTCTGAAGGTAGTGGTGAGGATGACGAAATAGCCTGGGAGGCAGCCAAAATTCCTTCTTCGATAGATCCGACGTATTTATCTAACCTTAGGGATAAGTACAGGATCCCCTATGACATCAAACTTCTCTCCCCTTCTCCAAAGCCTGCTATCCAAGGCAAGGGTATGTTGCCGTTAGTGAATTTTTGTTAAAGGCTGGACTTCGCTAGCCGATCTACACCTTCTTTAGGGTAGTCCTTAGACTCTATGGACTGGCTCCTACCCTGTTCGTCCCTAACGCCTGGGCCCAATTAGTAGGTTCTTACTTCCTCTGGAAAGAGGCCTCATTGGGAGAGGACATGCCCTTGCATGTTTTTCAAACCGTTTACCAGCCTAGGTTCTTAGGGAAAGGGGACTCCGGGGGTGGTATTCTTTATGTCCTTGGGGGTCACACTCTCCTTTCATCGTCGACCTGCCTACTTCCATCAAAGGATGAAATGAGACTTGGTTTGGGTGAGGGAAATGTGGCAAGAGTGTGAGGGCGACCTTGTTCCCCACGTCAAAGTCTTCACTTCGTACTCCGATGCCCGTGAGTGATTTTCTTGTTTTCCTTGTTCTTTGAACTGATGAGGTCTGATACTTACCTTTTTGTTATTTGTTTTACAGGGTAGGCTCAACGGTTCAAGTTTACAGAGTTCGAGTGGGACACCCTTTCTGAGATTTACAAAAAATCTCCCGACTCACGTGACTTTAGCCGTTTGATCCAGATGACTCGTTATTTCGAAGACTTCTGCTTGATGGCATCGAGGGATGAGAAGTCATCATAATTTTTCCATTTCTAGTTATATCATTCCCATAAAATCTTGCTGACCTTCTTCACTTCTGGTTTTGCAGAGAATTTTAATAAGAGGAATCATCCCACCCCCGACATGGCCACCATCCTCGTAGCCACGTCCACTTCTAGGAAGGGGATGAAGTCCTCATCTGTTGGAGGGAAGCAGGTGAGGGACAAATTTGAAAGGGTCAGCAAGGAAGCTGCCTCTCAAGGAGAAGGACGACCTCCAATGGCTGATAGGGACAAAAAGGTGATGGAGGAAGAACCTAAGAAGAGGTTTAGGATCCCGACCCCCAATGGGGTGGTGGTTTTAACGATGTCCTTCCTCTCCGTTCTGAGGTCCCAACGGGGGAGAAAATTTTGGGCACTTCAATTGCTGCAGCCAGCTTCAGGGAGACAGAAGAGGCCAACTGTTGTGGAGCCCCTGAGGTAAGAACATGCCAAGAAGGCTGGGACTTCTAGTGACTCCACCACTTCTGAAGTTTCTAAGTCGAAACCCGACAGTCGAGAAGAGGCGAGCTTGAATCTGAGGCTCTTGCCCTTCTTCCTCTTGAAGTCCAAACTGCTACTGCGACATTTCATAGTGGCAATCCTACATCGAGAAGACTGACCCCATCGACGTCGTTACCACGATGGTGGCCGAGGTGGAGAGAGCCTTTGGCATGGCCATAGAGGTGGAGGCCCTCTTTAAGAACCTTCAATGAAAAAATAAGGAGTTTGCGAACAAGGCGACTCAGGCTGAGGAGACCACCAAAGTGGCTAAGGGTGAGGTTCAGAAGAAAAAGGGGTTGAGGAGTCAGTGAAACTCGCTTCCGCTTTGAAAGAAATTGAGAAGCTGAAGAAGGAGGTTCACTTATCTCTGAGTAAGGTGGCTTCTTTGATGAAGCGAGTGGAGACATCTGACGCCCACCAGAAACTGGCGGCTAAGGCTTTGGAGAAGGCTAATAAAGAGAATTCGACTCTGAAGGGGAAAATAGGGAAGCTAACCACCCAAGTCACTGGCCTAACCGAGGAAGTGGAGACTATCTGGAATGATGCTGACCTAGCCAGCCAAAATGCTGAGAAGACCTTCCTGGCCAACTTCTATCTAACTAAAGTGTATCAGGGCTTCAGAAAGTATTGGCGGAGGTATGCCTATACAGAAGTTATCGAATGACTGGAGGTTAACGCTCGAGACGTCAACACTTCGAATATGAGGGCTGAGTTTCTTGGAGATGGGGAGTCTAAACCTCAAACTCCAGCGAATGGGAGCCACGTAATTGAACTGGAGAAAGATGTAGCTGAAATAGCTGGAGAAGTGGCCTCTGATGCTATTGTACCCTTTGTTGCCCCTCAACCCCTACCCCCTTGGGATGTAGTTTTCTATTTTGTACATTTTCTTATTTTTGCACAGTGTAACAGCTTCGGCTCTCCATATGTACATCTTTTGCTTAATGGGCAAATTTTTATTTAATGAAGTTCGGTTCTTCCATATTTGACTTCTGCAATTCTCTTACTTCTGTTATATTACCCTGATATAATTGCTGACTTCAATCTGACCTTGTTGTACCTTAATAACTTCTGACCTCAATAATTTACTAACATCTAACGTACAATACTTCACAAGTTCAGTTCACAATAATTTCTAACCTCAATAAGTTATCAACAAATAAGGGATGGGGTTAGACCTTCACAAGTATTGGTAGGTCGGATCTTAACTCCCCATGCTTGTACGAACGTCAGACAATTTATCAAATTGGATCATTAGGTCAGATAGCAGGCCTTAACCGCCTTCAAATAGGGTTGTTATAGCGATTAACTTCGAACACACTTACGTCACTTTAGTTGTGTCAGACCCTCTCAGGTTCACCTCAGATTATTGTAACGCCCTAAAATTTTATTGTTTTAAATCTTGAAGTGTTACCAACATCATTTCACAATTATATATAATGCGAAAATTGTTAATTTAAGATATAAAGTTTAATGAAATATAAGATTTCATAACATCCAATTAAATCAATCCAAAACATTAAACCAGAAAATTTAAGCGTTCAATAGAAATATGAGAAATACTAATCTCTAAACATAAAAAAAAAATTACTGATAGTTCTCTTGAAAATGTTTTACTTGGCAATCCGCGAACTATTCAGCCAACATCCATGTTGAATCGATCTAACCTGAAAAGTTAAAATTTTGAAGGAATGAGTATTTTAAACCCAGTAGGATACGTGCGTCCAAAATAATATAATAACTCTTTAAACATAAGTTTATAACATTCCATACCACCATTTCATCAAGAGCAGTCGGTGATCAATCGAATACTCTAACATATTTCTGTCCAAACATTTGAGAAAACCCAAATGAAATCCCACATTTCATTTCATTTCATTGAGACCCGCAAGTCAATTAGCATTTCATGAAATAAATCATGTAAAAATAATTATAATATTGCAAGGACAAAAATCACTTGCACATAGTATCCTACCTTGTAAGATCAAATGGGTTTTTTGAAACAAGTATGCTTTGCACGTTCACAACTTTTCTCAACTTGGTTGCTGACTTTAAATGTGGAAGGAATGAATGAGCTAGTATGAGTAAAATCAAAGTAATTTATCATTGAACTTTGTGTCTCTATTTATAGTATCAAAAGAAGAGTCCTAATGCATGTAAACCATTATTGGAATTGAAATATATCCCCAAAAGTTAATAACCGGAACAGTATCCAATCATAAGATAAATACGTTTGAAAATTGTGATAGGATTAGGATAAATATTATATTTTATTAGTTTGCAAAGTACATAAGCACACGTGCACTTACCCTTACAGTGAATGATGTGACTAATCCCAATTATCATTGTCCACGCATTCTGGGAAAGTTGGATTCCTAATTGCATTGGATATAGGGCTTATTTTATTTTAATGCAAACAAGCAATTTAAATAACTAAATAAATAATAAAACTCCTTTCTTTTTCCTACATAGTAGTCTTTATCTAATTAGTAAAAGTTAATCCTATTTAAAACAAACGGTCATATCTAGGAAGAAATTAAATTGTATAATTGCATGGTGATAAACTCATTTAGTTTAAGATAAACTTAATATATTTATATCATCAACTTTCAAAATATCCTAGTCGAAATGAATAACATGGCGATAAACTTAATTGAATTAATATCACTAATCATGTTTATAACTATTTTACTTTTCCTAATTATCTTAAAGATACATTTTTACAGAATAAAATAATACATATTAATCATGTTTCTTTGAAATGAAATAACTTGGGCTTAACTCATATGAACTTACATTTTCTCGAGCCCAGATTACGTTATTTAATACGAGTTATAAAATGAGCCCAATGTTGGTATACTTATCTTCACTCTATCAAAACCCAAATATTTGAACCAAAAACATAAAAATCAAATGTAATTCACTTTAGTCCCTCAACTTTCAAAATAATTAAAATATAATATATAGAACAAATAAATTTTTATTTAAAAATTTTCTAGCATTACAATTATAATTCAAGCATTCAGTATATAAGGTTGTGCACCTTTAACCTCGGACGTGCTTTCAAGCTTGTTTGTTTGCAACATAACTGCTTAAATCAATGCTTTCTTAGAGCTTCAGGCTCTCTTAGAGCTTTAATCAACACATTCTTTTAATTTCATACTCTCTTAGAGCTTCTATCAACATACTCTTTTAATTTCATGCTCTCTTAGAGCTTCAGGCTCTCATAGAGCTTGTTTGGGCTTTATAAGGTCATTTTTATTTTACATACAATACTTTGGAGGCTCTTTACTTTCAAGGCTCCTTAGCCTTTATGAAATCCCTTCGTTGCTCTTAGCCTTTGTGAAATAACGTTGAGGCTTTTAGCCTTCGTGAAATAACTTCGAGGCTCTTAGCCTTCGTGAAATAACTTTGAGGCTCTTAGCCTTCGTGAAATAACCTCGAGACTCTTAGCCTTTGTAAAATAACCTTGAGGCTCTTAGCCTTTGTAAAATAACCTTGAGGCTCTTAGCCTTCTGGTAAGAATATTGATTCATAACTTAAAACAATAACAAAAAAAACGCATTTTATTGAATTCAAGGTTGCTTATACAAGATGTCTTACATCATTGATAGTACTTGCACAGGTGTTCTGCGTTCCAAGGATGAGGCTGTACCTTTCCATCCATATCTTTGATTCTATAAATTTTAGGCCGAACCTCTTCATATATGTGGTCTGGACCCTCCCAGTTGGAACCAAGGGTCCCTAATCCATGTTCCTTTGAAGGAGGGAACACTCTTCGAAGTACCAATTTATTAAGTCTAAAACGACTTTTTCTTAACTTTTGAGTTATAATAGTTGGTCATTTTCCTTTGGTACATGGCCATTTTGACCTGAGAATCATCCCTTCTCTCTTTGAGGAGGTCTAATCTACATTTTCTTGTCTCGTCATTGATTATTTCATTAAAGTGTATTCGCTTGAGGGATGGAAGGCCCACTTCAACAGGGCTTATAGCCTCAGACTCGTACGTCATAGAGAAAGGGATCTCTTCTGTTATAGTTCGATTTGTAGTTTTGATTGCCAAAGCACCTGAGGTAGCTCATCTACCCATGCCCCTTTTGAGGCATCAAGCTTCTTTTTCAAGGTGTACTTGATTGTTTTGTTCACAGCCTCAACATGCCTATTAGCCTGGGGATGATGTGGGGAGGAAAATTGCTTCTTAATACTCAGCTCCTCACACATATCTCCCTGACCTTCTTGTTATCGAATTGTCTACCATTATTTGTTACAACTGAATCAGGGATCCCAAACCGACAAATGATGTTTTTTCAAAGGAACTTGGAAACATTGGATTCAGTTATTTTTGCAAGCGGTTCGATTTCTACCCACTTCGTGAAATAATCAATCGCAATAATTGTGAATCTAGCACGTCCTCTTCCTTTGGGAAGAGGTCTAATTAGGTCGATCCCCCATTTCGCAAACGGCCAGGGGCTAGAAACCACACTCAATTCTAACGATGAGCTAAGAATCACTACTGATTATGAGCCACTTTACTTGCATTTCTTTTGCTAGTCGTAGGCCAGCTAGAAGAGCCTTATATTCAGCTGCATTATTAGTTGCCTTGAAGCAGAACCTCATGTACTATACTTCAGCGCCTCTACTTAACATTAAGTGGAAAGCCCTACACTTCATTGTTGGGGTGGCCCCTTTCAAATTCATGTGAGTTTTGCAGTTGTTCATGTGTTTTACGGGATCAGCTCTCCCATCATACTTTGGGATTTTAGGGAGCCTGAAGTGATTCAGCATGGGGGCACTCCTTATAGCCTCTGAGAAGGGAGAATGTTCATCGTCATCATCGAGGTTGCAGGACCTTTGGGGCCCATCTAAATCTTCTTCCTCCTCTTGGTGGATTTGGGATGGTGGTTGAGAAGTTCATGTTTCATTCCTAACTTGGTTTCTCCTTTCCCACCTATTTCTAGGGGGTCAGACCGGAGGATTTTCATTGTACATCGGCTGATCCTCATGTTAGTGAGGCTCTTGCTACCTATCTCTAGGCATTGGAGGTGGAGGATAAGCTTGCCTATTTCTAGGCGCTTGGGATGAGCGATCCTGCCTATTTATAGGCACTCCTAGGCTTATCCTGTCAAAAACACTTGTGGACCTCTAGGGTAAATTTTCAGGTTCTTAATTTGGAGCGAAGTTGAATGGAGCTTCATATAGCCTTTCCGAGGTATAGTTAGCCGATGTATCTATCTCGACTTTTCTTTCTTGAGCCTCCATTCTAACATACTGATGTCCAGTCATTTGACTTTGGACTTCTTCTTCCTCCTGATAGTATCCTTGTGTCACGGGAAAGATGTTCTCCAAGGCCGTATATGGAGGAGCCCGATACCCTCATCGCCCTTGCATGTTCATTAGTATTTCTTGCATGGCTAAGTTCAGCTGAGTTATGTTTCTCATGTTGGCAGTCATGGTGGCCATCTCCCTTGTAAGTCGAGCAGCAACCATGCCCCCACCTCTGGATCCTCCATGCCTGCGTGCTGGAGGTCGTGGACGAGTAGTTGGGACAGCTCGCGAGGGTTCCCTTTCTTCAGGGTATTCCCTTATCCTTCTTGGGACATTTTCGTCAGTTGAACTCATTTCCCAAACACCTTAGTATGAAATCTTCCCTTTATTCAAGGGTTCTAAGTTCCTTTCAGCTCCCTTAAGGATACTTCTTTTTCAAAGGTAAGGACTTGCTTCAATCCAAACTTTCAGAAGCAGCCTAGCTTTCTTTCCACACGTATTCGTGGTTGAATGTATGATTTTTCACAGACGGCGCCAATCTGTTGACCCCAAAAAATAAGCTCAACAGACATCGGGCCCACTCTTACCACATCAAGTACGAATCCGGCGTGTTTTTACCTGAGCAGGAACTGTAGTCTGGCTGGAATGGATGCGGGAGGCACTTTCCGGCAAGAGACCAAGACGTTCAGGCACCGACAGTTTTTTTTCTTTTTGTAACGATGACAATAGCGTTATCAACGAATGCCGGACAAATTTCTCATAATAAATCTCTCTTTCTTTATGGAATATGTGAAAGGATAGATATGGAAAAATGTATATATATTTCCTTCAAAGAGTTCAAATATCTCATTCGAGTATCTAACGCTCCCTCTTTTTTATCCAAATTCCCCTCACCCTTTCCCCTAAAAAAAATCCCCTATTCAATTATAGGAAGGATCTATTTATACTATCTTGGCCGACATGGTGACTGCTGGATTGGAACCACGTAGCCCCATCTCACCAAGGCTTCACATCACTGTATATTCAAACAATTAATACATTGATAAGAGATCAACCGCCCTATAACCTAGGCTGACACATTCATCATTACAAATGTCACATCAGTCATTCTTTAAAGATTGTCGACAAATCTTGTAAGAGATGGCGACAACTTCGTACAAAAGGAGCTTCGGACGAGGCTGAGAGCCTCGGGAGATCTTTAAGGTGGTTTTTAAGGGGAGCTTCAACTTCTTTCTTTGATTCGTTAGGCAGTGCGTCAACAAGTACTTCGGTTTGTAGAACAAGGATTTCGATTTGCTTGGCGAGGACTTCGGTTTGTTGACCTTTTGACCTTTGGTGGGTCATTATTTAACTTTCTGCCTACATGGCATAATTTCTCTTAGCCTTTTGAGGCGAGGAGCAACAATTGGTGTTATAATATCAATTTATGTGACATTAAGTTCATGTTTGATGGCCATAATTTGAACTCTTTTTTCAATTTACTTATTTTTAACCACACATTCATTCAACAAAATATTCTGGATGTAAACCCAAAATTTTTCTTACTTTTTAACAATACGTTCTCCTAAAAATTACTATTAAAAATATTATTTTTCCCAAATAATAGCCATCAAACAAGGGTTAAGTGTCATTAAATGAAATGTACAATAAATAAATCACAAAATTTTAGTCTAAATATAATGCCATATAAATTGGTGTTCTAGCACCATTAGTGTTAAATAAAATTATTCTTTTTACAAACCCATGATACTATATTTTGTACTTTATTTCTTAACAAGTAATGTACAAACAATGGCCAATGGCAATGGGAAGGACACAGGAATGGCCGAACTGTCTCATACACGCCCTATTGCTATACCTAATAACCCCTAGCATTATTTATTAACTTGGGTTAGAGCCCATTGTTTCACTAGGTCCATCACACGAGCCCATAAATATAGCCATTTGGACTTTAAAACATGTAGCCCATCAACCAACAGAAATTGGCCCATTATTACCCATCTTCTCAGTCCAGCCCACTATGACCGATGCAGCACCACGACCACATTAGCCACTAGCCAAAATGGGGTCACTCTGAAATCTCACCCAGCCCGTCGGTTTCACTCAGGACACTGTGGTTCCCGACAAAAACTCCACTACACCCGTCCTTATCCCTCTCACATCTCGACTCTTATTCTTAGAAAATGTCAATTTACGTTTATAGGTAATTTATTGAATTTTTTAGTTCGTTTAAAATTATTTTTGCGATTTTCCTGGATTTTATATAAAAAAATGTATTAGGATTCTATGAAACAATTATAGGAAAAGGGGAAATGAAATGAGAAAAAGAGAAAGGAGGGAGGGAGGGAGAATATCATATTATTTCGTTATCAAAATTTGTGTTTATTACAATGCAAAAGACCCTATATTTTAAGTAAGAAATTTTTTAATAAAAGCTATCAAATCAAAAGACTAATTATGTTTCCTAAGACAAACATCAAAATTGAAAGCTAATTATAATAATATCTCTTCTAATATTCCATCACAACATGTACAGTTTTATTTTGTGTTGATTGAGATAAATATAATAAAAATTGAATTGATTAAGCTCTTGTTTGACAATAATTATTTTGGAAAAACAATGTTTTGAATATTAATTTTTAGAAGGATGTGTGGTTAAAAAGTAGGAAAATGTTTTGGATTTACGTGCAGAATATTTTATTGTGTGAATGTGTGATTGAAAATGAGCATGTTAAAAAAGAGTTTTGAAATAAATGGTTGTCAAATAGAGCTACAAGTGTTTGATCTTGCAATATATGGTATTCAGTTCACTACAAACTGTGAAATTAATGTGAAATAAGTTTATTGTGCCAAAAATGAGCTAAATTCAACGTTCAATAAAAAAATCTTGCTGAAGTTTTTACCCTTCATAAAAAACCATACTTAAGTTGCCATAGAATTCGAATTGCTAGTCGAATTGCAGTAAAAACTTGAACTTAGAATCTAAATAGGTTCCATTACATTTTTTAATGAATCACGGGGTATTCTTAATTACAAGTTTACAACGAATTATGCTATGGACACATAAGTGTACCCGTACGAGTGTCCATAATGGACACCTGACGCCTCCCTATTGGGAGGGGTGTCTATTGCCGTCAGGCGTACCCCAATAAGGGGGTATTAGGTGTCAATTATGGACATCCGTATGGGTACACAACATTTTCCTTTTTCAACATAGTTTAAACTTGAGTTCTCGAGGTTTTGTGCTTGAAATCATTAGACATGGGTTCTTGATAATGCTATCTTTTGCAAAGATTTTTGTGCATCTTGAAACTCAAATAATAACACGATGTCTCGTTGGCGTATACACTTTATGTATACTATAATCTGACCCTCCCAAGTGCTTGATGGCAACTTAAATATTAAGTAAAACGTTTGAAAATTCACTTAATTAGCTCTAGAGATCATCTATTGATATAATGGTTGTTGAAAAGTTTTAGATAATTTATTAGTTACAAGTTAATGATACAAAGTCAACTACACAAGTAAATAGACTGTTGCCAATAAAAACTTTGTCAACAAATTTCTCTCAGGATTTTGGTCTCCTAAAATTATTGGTTTTGATGCTCAAATCGAAGTAAGAGGGGAAATGATTATTTGGGAGGTAGATGTTTGAATTTTGCCTCTTCTTAGGCGGAAGTATTTATAGATTTCCGTCAAAATTTTGTGACAATTTGATCATTTATTATAATATCACATTTTATTTATTAGCTTGCGTGTCTTGCATTCATTGATTTTGAAGTCACGCTTTGAACGCTCGTTCACGTACATGTTTATAACGATTTTTTGCCAACCTAGATGATAGAATAGACCGCTTATATTTTGTGCGGCCTTTTGTGCTTTAGTTCCTCTCGCGTATCACATATGCCTCATAAGCAGAAGGCGAAGTTCGCGAAAGCATATTCCTTGGTTCAACGTTGACTAATCAATTTTAGCTAGGAAACATTAGCATCCATATACGATACGGTAGTTGGTTGAAGGAAATTTTGGAAAAATAAGCCCCAAAGTTCAACTTATAATTGTAGTTTTGTCTTGGCTATATCGCTAATTTTCAGTTCTATAAAGCCTAAAGGTCTTCGATTTGATCTGAGTTTAAATAAAAGGTGGAATATTTAAAATAAAATATACTCCCACTGTCATATACACAATTTAGAATAAGGTGGAAAACTTGAAAAGGATAGGCTTAGCCTTGTTTGGTACAGATTAAAATCAGATTTTTAGTAAATTTTGATAAAAGTTGATGAAATGCGTAATTGAAAAGTTGTGAATCCTATGAAATGTGTGGTTAAAATTAATTGTTAACTTTGACCAAACAGGGACTTAGTTTGTTGTTGTTCTATTTGTATAGAATATCTTTGATTTAAAAAAATAGATCGTTGTTATATGTTTAAACTATAACGATTACCTTAAAATGATTTTTAATTTTGGGCTCTTTGCGGCATGAGAAAAGATTGCATGAATATTGGACCAAAAAATGTTCTTGGAATGGTAATTCGTTGGCAATAACTTGGTAGAGACGACGTCTTAGAGAGTGCAACTTAATAGCCTTGCAAATTTATCGACGTTTCAGTGTACTGAAGATTCTTTTGAGGAAGACAAATCCTGAATTTGGATCATTTAATATATGATCTTCTTATTGTTTTCATTTTAATTCTTTGCCATATACACACACTGCAGATTTTTTTATGAAATAATTGAATACTTCTTTTGTCCTTTTGATTCATCATTACAATCTTGAATGAAAGATCTCTTTTTAAAATAAAACAAGCAGTAAACAACTTGCTGTCTTTGACTTTTTCTATGCTGGCATTGTGCTGGAAAAAGACCTATATGTTCAAATAGACGAAAGGATATAAATTTGGCACTGATTTCTCAAAATTCACTTATGTTAACTACCTTTTGATGAAACCACATATTTAGCAAATTCTCACACTTGATGAATGTTCATCATAAAATCAAAAAGATTTTAGCTTAATTTTCTTACTGTTTAGTATTGTCGAATCCTCCTACTGAAAATGTCATCACAGTATGGAAGATCCGTAAATTTGTTGGTAGACCCTTAAACAGATTCGATGGTTGTGGGCTCAAAATCACGTTCATTGGGATGGGAAGATTTCGAATTTCAAATTTACCCAAATTCTAATCACTTAATCTTCAAGAACTGAAGGTGACAAATTGGTGGCATCTTGCAATTTCATTTTTAAAAATACTGAAAATTTTTGATCTTCACATTTCTCTTCTTTTAGCTAGCTATACAGAAATATCATTACTAAACATCGTTCACTTAATGAACAAACTGCTACCGCTGTCAGCTTCCAGATTCAGAAATGCTTTGCAGAGATGGCCGCCATGTTTTAGACCGAGCAACGGTGAAATTTGTTGATCCCGACTTTTGCCGATGACTCATGTGTCTCAAGGGCTGCAAAAATGGAGATTATCATTAGTATCATATCATAGAAATTTATATAGTCTCTTGGGATGGTAAGAAATTCTCCGCAGTTGTGATTTTAGTATTGAAATACATATAATCTTTTAATCCCAATTCGTCTTACTATAAACCTTTCTTTTGCCCGTGGTCGGCTGCAGAGACCGAATCATCTTGTAGCAGCATGTTAGGTAGAGGATTGAACAATAGTCGACAGTATGAAGGAACAAACGAAGTTAAAATCTTATTCATTATACTATTAATCGTGCCAGTGTATCAAATAGTTTTATTGTTCTTACCAATCTTTCCGTTATATTACTTTTTGTATATGCCAATCTAGTTTACAGTTTGTGACTTTTTTCATTTCTTTGCCTATAAATTTTATTGAAGCACACTGAATATTACCGCATCATTCTTCTCCCCTGCAGATTTTCCAGTTTCTGATTCGCAGCTACGACTCTTCATTTCTGAATCCACCGGCGTTTGTTCTGCGGATTCTGGCTGGATTTTCTTCATTTTCGCATGTTTCTTTGCTCTCAACACTTTCATAACCTCTGTAACACGAAAAATTAAACAAAACTTTCAGCTCATGTTTTATCCAGAGGATTGAATAGCACTAAACAGTGTTACATAAAGGAAAAAAGGTATCTAGAATTTGTTGATATGAGATGAAGCAGATCATGAACTCACCTTGTGTGGTGACGAGTCGATAAGCTCGGCCAAGTACTAAAATATCCGTTGGCCGGAGAAGCTTAACGCGCGTGAAGCGTACCGTCTTGACATCAGAATTCCCTTCTCCGTCGACCGGCAGAGGTATTATGAGAGAAACGTAATGTCCCGGGTTCATTTTCATCACCTCGCTCGCCGGCACCGGCCAGTACATTCTCTCTAGTTGGCCATTTGGATGCTGTATCACAAGTGCTGCAGCATCAACAGCTTGACAATTCCCCATTCTCTCTCTGTGTATATATCTCTACATAAATATCTCTCTCTATAGATAATTAGTTTGTATCCATAGAAATGTTTATGCAGAACAGAAGAAGAAGAAGAAGAAAGAAAGAAAGAGATAAGAAGGAACAGTAAGGAAGGACGTGAAGCAACCAATGGTCCCTTTCTAACCAGTTAGACCCCCACCCCACCTCCAAGAATGGTAAAATATTTCTACCTCAAGCCAGCCAGCCGTCCCTCCATTCCCCTACTTATGATTCAAATTCCTATGATAGTAAACAGTACTGTATTATGGTATCAATAATAGTAGGGAAAATTGCATAAACGGTCCCTAACCTTTTACTTTTTTACAGATTTTATCTTAACCTTTACTTTGTGCCAACCACAGTCCCAGACATTTCAAAAATATGTACCTGGAGTTCAAATAGATGGAAAATCATTCATTTGACGGTTAGTTAATTAGAAAGTCAAAATTTAATCAATTTTGACCGAATTATAAAGGGCAAAATTGTATATTTACATTTTTTTTAAATATTAACAATTAGAACAATTAAACTAAAAAAAATATAAATAAAAGAAATCTGCCCTATTCACCCATACCCACCCATGTTCATCTTCATCATCATCATTTTCTTCTTATCGGCAACGACCATCTACAGTTGCCCACCTCATATTCATCTTCTTCTTCACTTATACATACCCACCCCATATTTATCTTTTTTTCCAAACTATTGTACATCCAACGGCTAATAGACATATGGTAAAAGCCTCTAAATCGTAGATATGATGAAAGGCGAAATCAAGCAATTGAAGGATGAAATCAGCCGTCATTACACTCAAACATGAGCTCCAAAGTAGGCAATTTCCTAGGCGTGGCTGAAAGGCAGGGAAATGAGGGTGGATTTAAATTTAAATTTGGATTTGGGCATATCTGAAACGTAGGAAAATGGCAGTGAATTTGGGAGGGAGAATGTTGATGGTTTTTTGGGCAGTGGCTGAAGGCAGGGGAATGATGATGGATTTATCTTTATTTTTTGATAATTTAATTTAATTTTTTAACTTATTTAATGTAAAGAAAATATAAAGTACCATTTTGCCCCTTGTAACTTGGTCAAAATTAATTAAATTTTGACTTTTTCTGGTGAACTAACAGTCAAATGCATGGTTTATTTGGACTCCAAGTGCATATTTTTGAAATATTTGGGATTATGAATGGTACAAAATGAAGATTAGGATAAAGTCTGTAAAAAAAGAAAAATTAAGGATTGCTACTGCAATTTTCCCATAATAGTATAATGATATGAATACATGATGATATGTATCTATTTGTATGTATTGTGTATGTATATATCTAATTATTACTACGTTAGGATCAAGAGGGGCCGGCAATGTTGCTTAGATATTGGTGGATCGCCACGTGGTTACACGTCAAAGGTGGTAGTGGACTGGCGTGAATGTGGTATGATAATCTTGACTTTAATAGTAAACTACAGTAACTACTTATTTAACTTTGGGTTGTGCTATGTGTACATTATGGTACACATAGCCGTGTCCATAATGAACACGTGTGCCCCCAATATGTACACATAATGTAACTACCATAATGTACACATAGCATTTTCCTTTAACTTTTACTTTACCTACCCAATAGAGGGGGCACACGTGTCCATTATGGACACGGCTATGTGTACCATAATGTACACATAGCATTTTCCTATCTAATACACAATGGATAATAGAATTGTTAACCAAAAATAAATAACAAAAAATATTTCTTAATCTTTTGCCATGTAGATGAGTGAAAAATTTTCAGCTGAAAAGGAGAAAAAACAAAAGTTTTGTTAGTTAGTTTGTTTTTTTCCCTCATTGTAATAACAAGAAAGTAATTTTGGATTCATCTTCCATTTTGAGATACT
>CAIGRB010000767.1:7705-19328 GCA_903798255.1 Fraxinus quadrangulata | reverse complement strand
GGTTATAAACACCACCATATGTGGTATGTACATAGCTATAAATGATAAGACCAATTATATATGGTGTTATGTGTCTCATTTAATCGGACCTTTCATGTGTTGCCAAATGGGGTGTTTCAAGGCCATTTTTCTTAAAGATAATGTTTCGAATATTAATTTTTAGCAGGATTGTTCTTGCGCCCCGAGTGGGTAGGAGAACACTCTCACTTCGCACGTGGCATGCCACATCGTCAATGAATTTAATTTAATTATGCTTTTGCTTTTGACTTTTTTCCCTCTTCACACCATACTCCAACATCACTTCCGACACCTTTGTACATTCTTTCATCGTCATTGAATTTAATTTAATTATGCTTTTGCTTTTGACTTTTTTCCCTCTTCACACCATACTCCAACATCACTTCCCACACCTTTGTGCATTCTTTCATTTTGCCGTGGTTTGTCTCACCCCACTCCACCCATTCATTTCAATAAATATAATTTTCCAACCACCCCAAATCTCACAATTAATATTTATCGACCTATGTAATATTTATAATATTTTTTTTACCATGTTGTGTAATATTTATATGTGAAATTGTACACGAATTAAGGATTTTGCAATGTCAATTATTTGTTATCAATTTTTGCGCAATTTAACGAAAATGTTGAAGTGTTAATAACAAACATAAAAAGCAAAAATTATATCATCTCTCAAAAATTATTATTAGAAAATACAAACGATACTACGGATAAAATAATCTTGTTCAGACGTCGTAATTGCTATTGACAATACGTCTTCTCTAAAATCGTTCGGCTCGTGATCGAAATTGGGATGATATGGTTCGTCCACCAAATTCGACCTTAGAAAATGGAAATAATGTTAGATGAGTTGCATAACATATTAGTAATAAGCGAAAAAATAAAATAATTAACTGTTTTGTAAATTAAGGCGTGTCCATTTGTCGTGGCCATGACCTCCACATGAACGACATTGCCTACTATCTCTAGAGCTAGATTTTTCCTTCAACGATTTCAGTCATTTTCCGCAACATTTTGCTCAATGGCATTTGGATCACCTACAACTCGACTTTTTTCGCGACTTTTGCTTCCAATCTTGTTCATGACAACATTGCCTCCGTTATCGATCTCTTTCAGGTTGATACGCAACTTACCAAATTCGCCCAACAAATAGGTGATGTGAGCATCTGTTAAAGAAGCGTCGTCGACTAGCAAAGAAACCTTGTATGACAACATCCCATGTCGTCCCATCAGTGACTACCCGTAATTGTGGTCAATAGATCAACCACCCATAGGTTCGTCAATTGACCCAACCTTGGCATTCTTCGTCCATCTTTGCAAAATGTATTTCTCCGGTAAAAACAAAACTTGTTCTCTTGAAATAACTAAGCATATGTCGACACGGATAACCCATAGGTTCGTCAATTGACCCAACCTTGGCATTCTTCGTCCATCTTTGCAAAATGTATTTCTCCAATAAAAACAAAACTTGTTCTCTTGAAATAACTAAGCATATGTCGACACGGATAACCTTCAAATTCAAACATCCCGCAACTCCATGTGATGAAATCCAAATTTGCGAAATATGTAAGTACATGTTGACATTCGAAAGTCTTCCCCGGCTCAAATGGCTCCACCCTATACACTTTAGCATCGATGGAGCCCGAACACTTTGAGCAAATGTAAAAATTACTTTGCTCAACTTCCTTCTGAATAAACATGTAATCTTTTTTGTATAAATTTGGACCATGCTGGTGTTCCATTATGCCAACTGACGTCAGTCTTAGTTTTTCAGTGAGATCGATGTGGTTGGCAACAAACTCTTCATGTCGTTGATGAGCTAGTGCCCTATTAAAATGAGCAATGGAACCCATCAACGAATTCTTCCGGTTGATGTATTTCTTCATGAATGAGTGACCACTTTCGGATCTTTGGCTGCTAGACATGCCTGCACTGAAAACCCGTTTCACTTATGCAGGTACCCAATGAAAACGTATCTCGTACATGTTACCGAGCCATTCATTACAGTATAGTTGTGTAGTTTCCATTACCTCATTCCAACGGTTCTCGAAATCCTTGGGTGTCTCAGATTGTTTGATGATATTTACCAATTTGTGATGCTGCTCGCTGTATAATCTAGCATTGATCTTCTTCGAAAACTTGTCAAGTATGTGCCATAAACAGTAACAATGCAATGTGGTGGGCAGTATCATTGATATGGCTTTTGAAATTGCAGCATCTTGATCAGTAATGATAACCCTGATGATGAATGATTTGGCATTGCTTCAAGGAACTTCGAGAATAACAAAACAAATTATTCATCTCTTTCGTTACTCAATAACACACAAGAGAGAATAATTGTCTGTCCATGGTGGTTCACTCCAACAAAAGGAGCAAAAAATTTTGAGGACTTATTGGTGTTATAGGTTGTGTCGAACACGACGACATGCATACGTTCTTCTCGACTTTGAATTAGCCCAAAAAAATCGAACCAACTTCGTATCCAAATCAGTCTCGTAATCGAACTACAAGTTTGGACATTTTTCTTTCTCAAATGTAAAATGCTTAATCAGATCATCTGCATCTTGACCACTTTGTTCCGCTCGTTTATTCCTTTCGCAGTTCGTGATATCTTTCTCCACACATCCAACTGACGAAGGACCGCTCGAATCTATCTCCATAAGTCGCATCTGTTGGCATGTTGACCTCCAAAAGCTATTGTGTAAATGCCTTCTTTGTGGCCGACACTATTCGGCGTGATTTCAACAAATGTATTCTACTAGGAGTAGTAAGACCATGGTTATGCTCCTCTATAAATTTTTTCACAACCCATTCCTATTCAGTTTGTTGTTTGACTGCAGATAATCTAGCGTTGCATTCGACCCGTGTATTTCTACATTTTCTTTCCCCAACCCGTGTCACAAGATCTTTATGTTTTCTCTGGTAAGTATCATATGTTTTTCCTTCCTTTGAGCACACAAATAATTTCCAGTAAAGCGTCGTTCATGCATACTGATTATAGTATCTATACGCATCCTCATGCGACTCAAATTCTTGTCCAACTTTGAGTATTTGACTAAGAAAAACTTGTGGAATAAACATATTGTCAACACTTTTTGAATCCATCCCCACAACAAGTAATAAAAAGTCGAAAAGTTAAGGCCCCGTTTACTTTTTTTAATAGTAAGGAACAAAATTTTAATTTTCTTTTTCAATATTGTTCCGTGCTTTACAATTCCAAAATACCAAACAATCCATTAATTTTTAACTTACCTTTAATTTTTGGTAATTAGATAACAACTGAAAAATATAATTTATGGTTATGAATGAACAAATGTTGGTCATTACTCAGTAATATTACAAAACGGAAAATATAATGAGAAATTTATTTTACCAATATGAAAATTAAATACCACCACCAAACAATCACTAACAATATATCAATTAATGGAAAATGTCGGTAATATGAGAAATTATAAAAAAAATTAAAATCACCACAAAGACTAGAAATCCTCCCAACAGTTGCAAGCTCAACATTTTTCTTAGCTACATTTATTTTATTTTTAGTTGTTTGAAGACAACTCGTTACATATTACATGATTAAAATAAGAATCAAATCATATAGAAGAAAAAAATTTGAACATTTATAGGTAATTAAATAAAAAAGAAGTACCCATGTTTGAGACTTGAGAAGCAGAGAATTCAAATGTCAAAATATTTGAGACTTGAGAAATTTTGCCAAGTGAATGGAATTGTTATCAGTGAATAGGTTGATAAATATTCATTGTGAGGTTTAGGGTGGTTGGGACTATTTAAATTAGAACCCTGCTGTGCGTACAGGTGGGGTTTTTTTTGGCAATTTTTTATTACAATGGGGTCCACTTATGTGAGTTATTGGTAAAATTTCTATCAACTAATCATCTATACAATGACTTTGGCCTTTAAATTAAGGGCAATTATTCTTGACCTGACTTTGAAATAGCGCCTATGTGCACTGTTTTTGGGCTTGGCTTTGAGCCTGACCCCAATAACAGGGTTCTTAAATTAAACCCACTGTTGACGTGGCAACCACATCAGTAGTGGGTCTTGTGATTTTTAGGAGAATATGTATTTAAAAAATAAAGAAAAATTTTGAATTTACATACAAAATATTTTATTGTATGAATGTGTGGTTGAAAATGAGTATGTAAAAAAAAGTTTTCAAATAATGATTGTCAAACATGGACTTAGTGCACAAACAATAAATATATTAAATAAAAACGGATCTCAACCTATTTCTAGATTTTGAGAATTGAGACGAACATAGCCATAGTTGCCATTAGAAGAACGCTGTGACGAAAGAGAAAAGGCGAAAATGAAAAGTTCATAGATCTAAAAAATTAGAAAGCAAAAAAAGGAGGGGCAAATAGAAAAGAGGGGAAATAAAGCAACACCAATCTTCGTTCCTTTGGCCGCATCAAAGATAAGGTGAAAATGTCAAATATAATTTGAAGATCTAGAAAAACTTAAAAAATTGTTGATTTTTTTTTCCTATTTTCTAAACTAGATTCTAATTGGTCAACTCGTGAAAATCGTATCCGGGTCGATCGATATTTGATTAATTGACCAGTTTAGCAATTTTAGCATCGATTCTTTGAGCATAATCGAATAGATTTTACGGCCAGTTTCAGATTTTTCTGGTTGAACTGATTGATCATGTTTGATTTTTAGAACATAGAGGATAACCTAACATCACCGTGGACACATGGTTGTTTTGCACACGTCACATAGCATACAATATATGGTCTTTTCACACAATTCAAAGGAGTTAATTGTCCCAATACTTACTAAACTTAGATTGGTGTCTTCAATTGCTAACTACACTTTAAGATGTCGAGTTTTGACCACTAAAATTTCTCCATGTGTTGGACATCACTCACTAGAATCACCTTCGAGTTGTGTCTCTAACGGAATAGTTAGCCAAGCATACGAATTTTACAGTTGACACCCCATCACAGTTAAATGCTAAATCATGAAAGAGGGACAATCCACGTAAGGGAGACATTTTTTATTGCTTATTATATTTTGACAAACACCTTTGATTGCTTACTATATTTTAAGCAGATCGAGTTATAACCAGTAAATTTATCAAATTGACACCGGAATAATATGGAAACATGGGGTTTGTTTATTTTATGTGTTTAATGTTGTGTTATTATGTGCTTGGAAAGTTCTTTCGAGGTTGATGAACATTTTTTTTTTCGTGTTGAACATTTTAGTTAATTACTTCGCTGATGGAATTACTACACATAGTAGACAACTTTTTAAACACATAATAACACAACATTAAATACAGAAATAAACGAAACCCATGTTTTTATATCATCCGGACGTCAAATTGAGAAGTTTAGTGGCTATAACTTGATGAGAACTAATGTAAAAAAAGACCAAAAATATGTATTGAAAGTTAAAATGAAAGTCAAACTCTGATACTGGGCAATCTATGTCCGTCAACTTGTACTAGTGTCCTAATATGTCGTGATAGGTCAAGTGGTTCATATACCTGATATCGTCGATGATCCCAACCCTCAGTAGCAAGAGCATGTGCAACCTGATTTCCTTCTTTGTAAATGTGGAAGACTGTATCTCTGTCGAAGGATATGATGTCGTGATACGTCTAAGTATGCCTTGAATAGCTCATGGTCCTCCTCCTCTAATGATGCAGTGAATAACCACTGTAGAATCTGATTCAATCCAAATCACTGAATAACCCAGTCCTTGAGCTAGTAAAATCCCATCAAGAATAACCTGGAGCTCTGCAGCTAATATCATGCATGGTCCATATGAAGCTGAGAAACCCTTGATACAGTGTATTGCGTGATATCTGATGATGCCTCCCCCACTTGCATAACTATCATTGACACATTAATCAGTATTGATCTTGACAGATCCAATTGATGGAGTACTCCACCAAACCATAATAGGAGGAGATGGAGAAGGGGGTCCATAAAAATACCAAATATGGGTGCAAGTGTTAAATCCTCTCGCCAATGCCGCTCGAAACAATCCTCCCATATGAAGAAAAGAGATCATGCGATAGACCCTCCAAATGATACGTCTGTCCCAATAATCAAATTTAGGTTAGCAACTTCAATTGCTCACTTTACTTTAAAATGTTGAGTTTTAATTACTAAACTTTTCAAATTATTGGACGTTATTAACTAAAATCACTTCCGTTTTGCGTTTCTAACGGAATAACTAACTTGGAACATGAGTTTCACAGTTTGTGTCACCTTATCGTTAGATGCTCAATCACGATAGATGGACGGCCCAGTACTTCCTTGTTTACTGCTTTATCCTTCGTCATTTACTTTCATTGTAAAGAAAATAGTACTTCCTCATTTACTGCTCTCATTATTCTCATGTAACCATGTTATTCCTCCCCCACAAGTAAGGGCATATTAATAAATTTTCGGAGGCACCGCTCTCCTTTAACAAAAAAAAAACTCCAATTTGGAGTATTAATGGATATTGATGTAAGAAACTAAAATTTGAAATACACTTGAAACATATAAAAAATAGTTGTATAATTCAGTGTAATAAATATGTATATAAGTGGAACATGAATAAACAAAAGTATACAACCATTACAACATCAAACGACCATAATTAAACCATTTACCTTAATAAATTTGAAACACAACCACAATAAAATAATCAATTATCATAAGTGCGACACTCAACAGTCTCCGAGTTTTCTTTGCAGTAAGTTTCCAATGGGTCGAACTCTTTCTTCTTATCCCAGGCATGGCTGACCGCTGTGCTCAGCTCCTCCACCTCATCCCACGACGAAGCACCCACCAGAGGTAGCATTTTTGGAGCATGCTTCCTTTGCATTTTTCACGCTATCTGCCACTTTTTCCAAAATACCATTTGGTACGACGGTCACTGGGCGGACATACATTCTACTTCACCTAAATTTAGTGTACCTCTTCTATGGATTGTTTAGCAATGAAAACTTAATGGATTGTACCTTTTTTGGGGATTCTAATGCAGTACTTTTGCGTTTGTGAGGCTCACGTTGGCGACTGTTGTTGAAATTATTGTTTAAAATCAATAAAATAGAATGTAGAATAAAATTGGAAAATTTTAGTTTTTTGCCCATGCGTACGCATAGGCTATTCTACTACCATACGTACGCATTGGATTAAAAACAAGTCGTTGGCTGATTTTTCAACTTGGAACCTAGTGTCCTTTTGGATGAAAAATTGATTCTTTTCACCACGTTTCGACACCATTTCGTGTAATATTGGTTGAGATCCACAAATAGATGATTAATGATCAATACAAAATACATTAACATTATTCGAGATTAAATTCCATTTCACAAGAAAGATCAAAACCCATTTTCTTTCATATTCAAAATTCTATTTTATGTTCTTAAGTTTTGAAGGAATTTCACTAGTAGTTAAGCGTTTATTCCTTTTCAAGGCTTGACAAATCTTGCAAACCATTTGACAAGAGTCCCTTTAAGCATCAAATTTAATTCGAGATGGGACAAATATCGTTTGAGGACAACGACTACGTGTTTAAGCCTTCATCTTTTGTTCCGATTTCTTGTTATTTGTTCTTTGTTTCTTCTCCATCCCTCTTGTGTGGAAACATTATTCCAACAATCTCATACGATATCTTGCAATGGAGAATGAAACTACCATGACTATGATCAAGTTGATGAATCAAGACCTCATTCGTTTAGACCATTTTGATGGGAAACATTTTACAAGGTGGCAAGACAAGTTAAAGTTTATCCTAATGGCATTGAAGATCTTCTACATTCTTGATACAGAATTGGAATGACTCGCGAATCCAATGGATGAAGATATCGAAACTATAAAGATGGAGCGACAAAAGCATCGAGAGGATGAACTTCTATGCCGTGGTCATATTCTCAATGCGTCATTCGACCAATTGTGTGATCTCTACACCAACATATCTTCGGCAAAAGACATTTGGGATGCATTGGAAAGCAAATATAAAGCCGAAGAAAAAGGTAGAAAGAAAGTCCTAATATCAAAGTATTTCAATTTCAAATTCCTTGATAACATTCTCCTTCTTCCCCAAGTGCATGAATTGCAAGTTCTTGTCAACAAGTTGAATGAGATCAAAATTGAAATTCCGGAATATTTTCAAGTGTGAGCAATCATTGCAAAACTCCAGGAACTTGGAAAGGATATCGGAAGAAAAACATGCATAGTTCCAAAGATTACTCATTGGAAAAAGTGCAAAAATATATTCGAATTGAAGAAGAATCGAGGGTAAGAGATAAGAATGACAATTCCTATGAAGACACTTCAAAGGCCAATGCCGTGGATAAGATTGAACCTCCAAATGAATTCAACAAGAGAAAGCTTTCTAAAAGTTTTAACAAGTTTAAGAAGAAGTCCAAGGGTGGTTGCTTTGTATGTGGGAAACCAAAACATTATGCAAATGAATGTTGACACCAAAAGCAAGACAACTTCGAAGGAAAAGTGAACTCCATCAAAGAAGACAATATTGTGACCACAGTAAGCGAGATCAATGCAATCAAGGGCAAAGTTCTTGATGGTATGATACTTGTGCAACTATACATGTATCATATGATAAGTCTTTATTCAAGACCTATTATGAAGTAGATGAAGATCAAAAGATTCAAATGGATAACGAAGGACACTCCAAAATGGTTGGGAAAGAAAATGTAGAATTATCTTCACTTCTAAAAAAATCGTTACTTGAACAAATGTACTACATGTTCCTGAAATGAATAGAAACGTAGTGGTAATCTCTTAGGAAATCGGGCATACAAAGTGTTTATGAATCCGATAAACTTGTATTATTTTTAAATAAGAATTTTGTTGAAAAATGCTATTCTAGTGAAAGAATGGTCAAACTTTGTATCGTTGACAAATTGATTAATAATAAAGTTGAGTTTGTTTATTTGATTGATTCATTTTCTTTATGGCATGCTAAATTAGATCATATAGGTAAGAGCATTATAAAAATATTAAAATGTGACTTAATATCATATAATGAAAATGATGCATTTAAATATAAAACATGTGTAGAATCTAAAATGACTAAGAAGCCTTATCAAAGTGTAAATAAGATTTATAATATTTTAGAATTAATTCATACGGACATATGTGAATTAAATTATATGTTAACTAGATGTGAAAATAAGTAATTATCACCTTTATAGATGATCACTCTAGATATACATATGTTTGTTTAATAAAACATAAACATGAAACTTTTGATATGTTTAATATATATAAAATGAAGTTGAAAATCACTTAAGTAAGAAAATAAAAACTCTAAGAAGTGATAGAGGAGGTAAATATTTTTCTAGTGATTTTAATTCATTTTGTAAACAATAAGGTATAATACATCAAAGTTTGCACCTGGACACCGGAACAAAATTGTTTGACTGAAAGAAAAAATAAAACTTTAGTTGAAATGATAAATGCCATGTTAAGTTATGCTAAGTTGCCATTTAATTTATGCAATGAAGTATTATTGAGTGTATGTAAAATATTAAACATGATTCATTCTAAATTTACAAAGGTTTCTTCTTATGAATTGCGGAAAGGAAAAAAACCTAACATTAGATACTTTAAAGTGCGAGAGTGTCTTACATATTGTAAGAACACGAACCATAATAGGACCAAATTGGGTATAAGAGGCATCAAATGTGTTTTTATTGGATATGCTAATGATATTAAATCATATAGATTATTAAATTTGGAGACCAATGCGATAATTGAATCTAATGAATTTGAGTTCTTTGAGAATTCACTATTTTCGAATGATGAATTAAGAGAAATTCATAAAGAGATCCCAAACTCTAGTGGAACACAATATGAAACAATTTATAGAGATGCTAATGAATCTAGTGAATTTCGAAGAAGTAAAATACTCGAATTGAGAAGTCTTTAGGACAAGATGAAATAGATTTTGAATTTATTTCACTTTACCTAGTAGAGGGAAACGAGAAGAATGTTGTAAAAACAAATCCTTTTGTTCTACAAGTAGAAATCAATCCTAAAACTTATAGAGAAGTTACGATTTCTCGTGATAGTATCTTTTGGAAAGATGCAATTTAAAATGAAATGGATTCAATTATGTGAAACAATACGTGGGAACTTGTCGACTTACTACTCGGATCCAAACCTATTGGATGTAAATTGGTGTTCAGGAGAGAATATAATGTTGATGGTTCTCTTAATACCTTAAAAGTTAGATTATTAGCTAAAGGTTATCGATAAAAGAAGGACATAGATTATTTTGATACTTATATACCATTAGCTAGAATAACATCAATTAGTATTATTCACATTAGCTTCTATACATGACTTGCATGTTCATTAAATGGATGTCAAGACAACATTCTTAAATGGGGATCTCGATGAGGATGTTTATATGGAACAATCCGAAGGGTTTGCTAACATAAGACGTGAGTTAGTGAAATCGTTATACAATTTAAAGCAAGCACCTAAGAAATGACATGAGAAATTTGACTTAGCTATTAATTCATTTGGTTTCAAACATAATAGTGTAGATAAATGGTTATATTCCAAATTATCTGATAATTGTGTTATATTTATTTGCTTATACGTTGATGACATGTGGATTTTGAGTAATCACATGAATGAAATAAAAGAAATGAAGAGATTTTTATATTCCACATTTAAGATGAAGGATCTTGGACAAGTGGATACCATTTTGGGTATCAAAGTTATTAAAACTAGTTGAGTTACAATTTGTGTCAATCACATTATATCGAAAATGTGATAAATTAGTTCAAAAAGTTGAACATAAAAGAATTTAGTACCTCTCTTGATCCAAGTTTAAAACTTATAAAGTATGATAGAAGAAAAATTGCTCAATTAGAGTATGTAAATGCTATAGGGAGTCTAATGTATGGAGTTCAATGCACAAGATCGAACGTAACATTTACAATTAGTAAACTTAGCAGGTTTACTAGTAATATAAGCAAGGAACATTGAAAGACCATTGGAGGAGTTCTTGGTTATTTAAATAAAATCAAGAACTAAGGTCTACAATATAATAAATTCCCGGTTATATTAGAAGGATTTATCGATATTAGTTGGCTATCTAGTACGGGTGAAAGTAAATTTACTTCGAGTTGGGTGCTTACTCTTGGTGGAGGTACTATTTGTTGGAAATCAAAGAAACAAATGTATATAACATGCTCAACTATAGAATCTGAATTTGTAGCACTATCAGAATTTGGGAAAGAAACTGAGTGGTTTAAGAATTTACTTTATGAGACACCTTTAGGACTGAAGAATACATTTTCAATAGTTGTCATGTGTGATAGTCAAGAAATATTAGTAAATGCATACAACGAGGTATACAATGGAACGTCTAGACATATGAATTTAAGATATGACTATATAAGAAAATTAATCAAGAGTGAAATAATTTTCCTAAATTATGTTAAGTTAATAACAACTTAGCGGATCCTTTACTAAACCTCTAAATAGAGATTTAGTAATATCTAATTTGAGCAAGATAGTTTTGGAACTCTTAAATTAAAAGAATCATCAATTATGACAACCCTACATGTCATTACTTAACAAGTACG
>CAIGRB010000756.1:106796-129658 GCA_903798255.1 Fraxinus quadrangulata | reverse complement strand
TTTGACAACACAGCAAATGTCATCCATGGTGTAAGGGGGAGTGTACGAACAGCGTAATCCTATTTGATGTGTAATATTGGACTATGTTGGATAGTATAAGTGACAAATTTTTTACTTCTTTTTCTTTTTAATAATGCTTATTCTACTCAACCAAACATTCTGTGAGAATGCATATATAATGGACTATGAGTTAACAAAAACATAGCATACCTTCTCTAGTGGGTACACAGTTTTGTTACATGCAGAACATTTGTCTTGGGTTCCACTGAACATGGCAGAGAGCTTGGTTGGTGCTTTTGTCTGCATGAATTTAAACAGCTCACAAATTAGGCCTTTGTAAAATAACATTCAGTTCAAGTCTCATCGTCTTTCTTTCACGAAAGCTTCACATATTAGGCCTTGTAAAAATGAGTTCGGTTAATAAGTGACTGAAAAAAATTGGAATTCATAAAGGAACCATCCACATACCGTTGAATTTTCCCTCTCGTGCTTTGCTGCTCAAACATTCATCAACAAAAGTGAAAATAAAAATTAGTAAATTGATGAAAAACTTAACGGCGTGTTTGGTAAGTAGGATTGGACGAGACTTATAAAAAGAGTAGCGTGATAAGATTTGTAAGTTATTCTAATGAATAGGTTTTCTTACTAGTCTGAAAATTCTTGCTGAAATTTCCAGTTTCTTTGAAAAGTTGTTCAAAATGAGGCTTGCAGTAAAGAACTCCATCCATGGAAGAATAGTTGCTCATCTGTTAAAAAGTATTGCAAAGAGATGCATATTATACAACATGATTTTGAAACAAAATAAAAGGAAAATTAATCATCTTTCAAGAACCAATTATTTGAATAGTTTCTTTGAAGTTTCAACGAGATATTGAGCATGAATCATAGTTGGAATATTTCTTAATCTAGTTCATATATTTCGTGTTAAAAATATCATAAANAAAGTGAAAATAAAAATTAGTAAATTGATGAAAAACTTAACGGCGTGTTTGGTAAGTAGGATTGGACGAGACTTATAAAAAGAGTAGCGTGATAAGATTTGTAAGTTATTCTAATGAATAGGTTTTCTTACTAGTCTGAAAATTCTTGCTGAAATTTCCAGTTTCTTTGAAAAGTTGTTCAAAATGAGGCTTGCAGTAAAGAACTCCATCCATGGAAGAATAGTTGCTCATCTGTTAAAAAGTATTGCAAAGAGATGCATATTATACAACATGATTTTGAAACAAAATAAAAGGAAAATTAATCATCTTTCAAGAACCAATTATTTGAATAGTTTCTTTGAAGTTTCAACGAGATATTGAGCATGAATCATAGTTGGAATATTTCTTAATCTAGTTCATATATTTCGTGTTAAAAATATCATAAAAAAAAATTAGTTGTTTTGAATCCTCAATTAAATCTAGTAATAGGTCATATAGAATACTGGCAAAAGAATTTATATAATCAACCTTCAATTTGTTGAAAATAAAGCTTTATTTGTTGCTGTCATTATTCAACAATTTCACCAAAAATATGTCAAAAAATGAATTTTTGGCCA
The DNA here is from genome assembly GCA_903798255.1 of Fraxinus quadrangulata. Classification (NCBI taxonomy): domain Eukaryota; kingdom Viridiplantae; phylum Streptophyta; class Magnoliopsida; order Lamiales; family Oleaceae; genus Fraxinus; species Fraxinus quadrangulata. The sequence goes on along the minus strand of CAIGRB010000756.1, from coordinate 128,121 downwards.
ATCTAACTGTCTCCTAGATACATGTAAAATAAACATTATATGAAAAGATACATCATTGAAAAGAAAGAAACAAATTACACAATCCAGAGATGTGGGGATGAGACAAGCATAAATACCACAAGGGTGCCTTTACAATGGCTACATTTGAAGCAAGATTTATGAAAAGTTGCTCCATCAGCTGATAACAAATCAACAAAATAAACAGTCTTATCACAACCCTTGCATTTATCTAAAGTTCCTGTGAATGTTGACATATTTTTTTTCTCAATATCAAGAAAGCTGCTGCAGAAAAAATTCAACAACAAAGCATTTAGCCCACAAATTCGAGAAAAAATTCTTCTGCAATGGTGAGAAGCTTAATCCTATTAAGGGAAGACACTAGTTTGGAGATCCCATTATTGTGAGGCAATGGAAGCATATTAATGCCCTAAAGTACGGATATAATCCACTTAATTTGGAGAAAAAACAGGTCGATTTTTCACTCATTCCATGAAAAATTATGGGACAGTAACTAATATTTTCCATTGCTGTCTTTTGGCAGTTATGTTAGTTAGAACTTGTTTCCCTCCTCATCATTTTTAACCAAGGATTTTTTATCCTTTACAAACCAAAACTAAAATGAAAAAAAAAATGATTTAACAAACAAAATATTATTTCAATATTCTTAAAGTAATATGACAATTTTTTATATTTGAACTAGTAATAAATTGAAAATGTTTTCTGAGTTTTCTAATATTAGTAATAGAAATAGGATAAGGCCCGTAAGGGTAGTAATTTTATTAAATTAGAAAAGGGAAATTTTCATAATTCAAACATTTAGTATGCCCCATTTCAGAAGAAACAAGTTTATTATTTCAAAAATCAAATATTAATTAAATTTTATTTTTGCGATAATTAATTAAAAAGATATTTCATTAATTAAATATATTAATAATATAATATTATATAATTTATTATCACAATTATATATTAGTCACAATTATAAACATCACAATCACAGATCACTTATTTTGTAGGTCGTTATTTATTTTTTGGTTACGAATTTATCAAACTAATAGGTCACATATTATTTCTTGATCACAAATTACAAATTTTATAAGTCACAACTTATTTCATGATTATGACATATCAAATTAATTGGTCACAAGTTATTAAATTATTGATCACAAATTAACAAATTTTAAGATCCACATTATTTATTGGTCACACATTAATCAACTTATTGGTTACAATCAACCAAATAATTTGTGACCACCATCTTACCACCACTTCCTCACGACAACTTGAAGCAACGCTACCATCTCAAACAAACCAACACCTACCATCAAAATCACCATTCACCACCACTGTGATGACATCGACGACGACGACCATCGCAAAATAGATCCAAAATCAGAGTCGCAATGGTAACGAAAATGACAACAACTTCATGACGACAATGACAACCTGCAGATTAAAAAAACCACACCCTTCGCCACCAACACCACCACCAAAAACCACCACGATGGAAATAGATCGAAAAACCACACCCATCGCCACAACATCACCAACCCATGACTTGGGTTGCACTACCACTGCTAACATCATCACCTACACCACCATGATCACTACAACCACCACTGCACTACAATCGCCACCATCTACACAACCACCACGATGGCACCATAACACGCAACAAGGCGCGCCATGTCAGTAAAGCGTCGTTGCGGCATAACTAGATTAGAGAAGGGAGACAACACCGTGAGTGGTGGGGGTTGGTAGTGAGAAGAGAGAAGATTGAGAGATGGAGAAGATAGTAGAAATGGTTTTTTATGGTTTAGGAAGAAATTGGATTGGGGTTGGGGTGGGGTGGATTAGATTAATTTTATAATATTATTATCAATATATAAAATTTCGTTTATCTGAACTTTGAAAAGAAAAAAAATTGTTAATTTTAATTTTGAATTGGGAAGTTTAAAACTCTAGTGGTATGTAATTTCCACGTTAGAAAATGGTATTTGGGGGTTCGATTTGGGCGATTTGTGTCATATTTTCAACTCAAACCACTTCATGATGTTCAAAATCTTTTCAAACTAAATCGAACCATTTTATGTTTCGAACCAAATCATAATTTGCGGTTTGGTTCGATTTTAATCTGCGGTTTACCTATCGACATTAAAACAATATATTTAAAATATGTTTAATATATAAGTTTAAAAGAGAAATAATAATGTTAAATGTTAAACTATATTCATTTTTCCTATAAACTCGTGAATAAATTATTTTCAATGTTGGTTTCTAAATGATGTTAATAGAACAAATATAATATTTTTTTATTTACCTTTTATTGTTTGCATATTATATTATCACATAGCGGTTGGTAAAGGTAGAGTCACATTCCGTTATAATAGTTTGGTTAAAACTCCCTTTTCGTCCTGCTAGTGAGATAAAATTAGGAATCGAACATGATATGTTCAAATGTACAAAGAATGATTGAGTTCAAGTTTATTAGGAATTGACAAATTTCATTCTCTAACTATTTTTAAAAAGTAGTAGGTAGTAATACCGGTTAACGAACTTTAACACTTTTCACACAATCAATACGTTCTGTCTTTCATTCTTTCCAAATCATAAACAAATTCATTAATCATCTAAGCGCACAATTGATCATCTTTTTTATCCGGACCACAACTCACAAGTGTATAATAAGTTCAAAAAAAACAAATAAAGAAAGAACAATGAAAAAATGGTTTGAATGGAAATCTGAAACTTACCGAGAGAAGAGAGAGAAAGAGGCGATTCAAGTTGAAATTAGTAGACTAACAAGAAAAGGTGACTGGCAATTTGCAGTTGGGATCACATTTCGTTTAGCAATGACAACAAGTGTCAAATGTTTGAGAAATGAGATTTTAGATTACGGCTTCTAAAGCCGTTGGAGTGTTTTGCTATCGTAATTTTGTTGAATTATGATTTGGATTTTCGAAAATATAATTTTTCTATTTTTCATTTCATATGATTTGGAAATAATTTTAGTTTAATTTAGATATCGAGTAAGGACATGTGTTGTATACTTATAAAACTATGGGCTAGTAATGATAAACTTAATTTATTTTAGGGAAAATTGCAGTCACTGTACCAAATATTTCACTTTTATGCAAATTTGACCCAAATCTTTAATTTGTGTCACCTACGGTACCAAACATTTAAAAAAAACTTGCACCCAAAGTCTAATTTAACAAAAAATGTTAGTTTGATTGTTAATTGACCAGAGAATTGATCTTGAGTATATTTTTTACTAGTTTTATGAGGATAAAATAGTAACTTTACATTTTCTATAATAAAATAATTTTAAAAAAAACCCAAACCACACATACCTACCCCACCCCACCCCACTCCACTCCACTCCACTACACCCAAGCCCAAAACTCGTAACCAAAAATTAGAACCCACCCAACATCCCGACCATAATCACAGCAAACGACCCCATACCCCTTATCCCAGAATCACCAGCGAAATGCCAACGTGCCCTTCCACCACTACTATCAGACATCCTCCCAAAATCGTATTTTGCAATTTCATGCTTGAACTCTGCTTCTTGTACAGAAACAGAATGGCCAGAAATTGGCCAGAGCACTCATAGCGGGAGGATCGGATGGTCTATTTTTTTCAATATTTTACTCACATGGGGGTGGGCCCCATGTGAGTTTTCTAGCCAATTATGCTTTCTCTATATTATCTCGAAATTATTTTTTCAACAAGTAGTCTAACCAAGTGTTTCACTATTAATATTCTCCTACTTCATCTTTTGTTCCTCCACTTGTGCCATTCCCGCGAGCATTTCCCCTCTTCTTTTCAATAGGTGGTAGTGCTAGTAGGTTATTGCTATGATGGTGGTTGTGGTGGTGATAGTGTTAGTGAGTTCTTGTTGTGGGAGTGTGGTGGTTGGATCTGGTGGAGATTGCATTGAGATGGCGGTTGATGGGTGGAATCTGGTGGAGATTGCAATGGTACCATTTCAATCTTTGTTTCAATGTGGCGGTGAGATCTGGTAGAGGTGCAGACAGAGTCGGAGCCAGCTCGTTGAAGTATGGGATTCCCAGAGTTAAAGGGATGGGGGCCATGGGGGCCTCGAAATATTTTTTTTTTTTTTTGAATCATTATCTGTTAAAATGAGAGAAGTTGGTACTTTGTGATGGAAAAAGAAAACAAAGGAACATAAATTTAAGAAACGTATAAAAGAAAGTACTAATTTTTAATTTAGCAAAATCTTACCTTATCACAAGCGTTCCTTTCGAGTTTTCATACTTTGATAATGTTGTATAACTACATCATCATCAATTTTGTCGAATACATCCTTCTCAATATACACAAACAAGTTATCATTTAACCATTTATCATTCATTCGATAAAATGGTAAATACAAAAAAATAAAATTTTAAAATAAAAAAAAATGTCAAAAAATTGGGGGAGGGGGGTTCTGGGGCCCCCCCAAGACCCCCCTCCTCCACCCCTGGGTGCAGACAAGCGAAATTCAAGGCTGAACCCAGATGAATGGTTTTTCAATCTACTGTTTCGTCGATAATAACTTATTGACGGTGGAAATCGGGGCAGTGGTGGTATGTGGGGTCGATGGCTGTGGCCGAAAATTTGGGTGGGTTCTGGTTTTTGGTTTTAGGTTTGGTGGTGTGGGTATGTATGGTTTGGATTATTATTATTTTTTAATTATATTATTATAGAAAATGTAAAGTTATCATTTTATCATTTTAAAATTAATCAAAATTATGGTCAATGTCAATTCTCTGATCAACTAATAGTCAAATTAACAGTTTCTGTTAAATTGGATCCTGAGTGCGAGTTTTTAAAAGATTTGGTACCGTGAGTGACACAAATTTAATATTTGGATCAAATCTGCATAAAAGTGAAAGGATTGGCACCGTGACTGCAATTTTCTCTTTACTTTATATTATTATTTCAATGGGCTGAACGTAATTTGTATTGCTAAATTGGTTTTTTCTTGAAAAGTGAGAATTGTAAGTTAATAAAATTAATTTTTTAATTAAAGAATTAAAAACGGTTCGATTCAATATTGTACTGTTTTTGGAAATTGAAACCTGAACCAAACTATTTTAAAACGGTTTGGTTTTTGGTTCGGTTTGAGGGAAAAAAATCGCGATTTTACGTGGACTCGAACCAACAGTTTCAGTTTGATTTGCAATATCACGGTTTTTTGTACAACCCTAGATAAACATATTTAAATATCTGTCAAATTAAGTAACTTTAACGGTCCATAATTTACTAGGATCTTACATTATTAAAGTTTTTTCTATTAAAGTATAATATGTTCCAATCTTTAACACGCCAATTGTAGAAATATAATATTAATTGTGGCTTTCAAACAATTCAACACAGAATAGGTCTTAGAACTCTTTAAAAAAAAAAAAAAAAAACCCGTTTAATTTCCAATCACATTCTTCCAATAAATAATTATGCACGTGGATCCATAACTTTTTTCTACTTTTTAACAATGCGTTCTTAAAAAAAAAAAAACTTGAACAAATTCAATTCTCAAAAAAATTTACATCAAACATGTCCTTAAACTTGTCATGAATCGTATTGCCTCTTTTTTCCTCGAAGGAGTCAAGATCTTAAGAATCTTATCAAAGTTTCAAATAAAAAAATCTTGTATAAAAAATTAGCCCCAAGACTGGCTAGTTCCACTTTCCTACCCTTTAATTATTGATTATATTGTGGAAAACTATGTTTTGGAGGGGATACTGAAGAGCGTGCTGTGTTTTGTGTAGAAATTATAAAAAGATGTAATTAAAAATATCAAAAAAAGTTCCAAATTTCCAAAACACATTAAAAATGCTGTGTTAATACGAGCATTGTAATCCTACTTGAACGTTAAAAATTGATATCGATCTAATATGTCTTATTTTTCTAGGTAAATATACCACTTAATCGTGTTGTGACCGTAAAATTTGGACATAAATAGCAATTGGAAATCGATTGCAATTCATCTGGCAACGCAAACTCAAAGCTCCATTTTTATCTCCAATTTCAAGATTTTGCTATAATTACATGGCATATTTACCTTGAAATATGGGCTAACGAAGGATTAGAGGCTAACACAAAAATTGAAGATGATTGAAGTTTAGTGACTTGATAGCAACAAATTAAAGTTAGGTGACCTAAATGAAATTTCACTGAAAATCTAATGACCAAAAATGAAAGTAACTGTCTGCGTGTCTATTAACAACAAATTAATTATATTCACACGCAATTGTTCTTTGCTACATCATATTTAATTGCAATGAAGGACATCGACATTTTCTCATTTTTTTAATATAGTTCCCATATTTTTTTGTCACATTGATATCTTCTATCGTCCACTGATTAACATATTTGTCTCTTATGGTTTTCTTCCAAAAAAATATTAATTAATTAATTGAAAGTTAAGAATATGAATGTTACCAAAAAAGTTGGAAACGTAAATATGACAATAAGTAAATGTTAATAACCTTTATTGTAATTAAAATACGTGCCATGCCAATATCATTACCCTTAACAAAATGAACGAAATTTCAAAAATGTCCTAAATCTTCGAGAAAATTGAAATCAGTATTATGAAGCATTAGGAAACATTTAGTTTCATATTATACTATTTTTTTTATTTTTTTTTTCACATATTCACTGTCAAAAGACAAATCAAATTGCCACGTGTCAAATATTAAATAAATAATTTTCAAAAATCTATTTTAAGAATTGATAAATTGGCATAGTTATCAACGTGCCTTGCCTTGTGTTTACTTAGCGTGGATGTTGACATCGTTTGATAGTGCACTTTCGGTGTCGTTAGTGGCAAGCTGTCTATTTTGATAATTTAATTTATATTTTAATATATTATTCTTAGTTAATATTATAAATTCCTCCTTTTAGTCCCATTTACACACCTGAAGCTCAAAATATCTACATCTTTGTGTTCAATCAGCTATTAAATTCTCAATAAATTTTGTTTTAAATGAACTACAAATCGAGTCTTATTTTCAATAAATTTGAAGTTGACGATGTAAATTGTTTTGTTGACTCCATTTGTTTAATTGCTACTCATATCTTAATAATATAACATGTCATATTTATTCGAGAGCCTTTTTAAGTTATGTGTATTTAATTTTTTCATTAAACTATATTTGTTTAATTGATTTAAAGATCACGTAAAGTATAAAACTGTTAGCTAGTAGTCATATCGTAACTGATCTTTCACGTAATTGCTAAACAACACCTTACAAGAAAACAGTGAAATGAAAGTTATAGTGATGTCTTTAGATTAAAATGTGAAAATGCACCTTTTTTTAGACACTTATGACTTGACATAGTGACAAGTTAACATGTAAACATCACTCTTTCTATGACCTCCAGATCGAGAGCAGGCAAACGTAGCAATTACATAAAAGATTTGTTGTGGTATCAATGCCAACAAAGTAGTTTTCATCAATTTGGGATACGACAAGTAATGAAATGGAGAAATTGAAAGTTAAGATAGAATTTTAATGATCAAATTGAAACTAAATTAAAGATCAGTGATTCAATAAAATAAAAGTTTAGTGATCCAATTGAAATTTCCCTAAAAGTTCATCTTAAGGTGTAAACTTGGGTCAATGGCACTAAAGGTTGGTGTTACCCATAAATGAACCGAATCAATTCACACACCCATAAACGATTCAACTCATTTCACGCCTATATTTCAACAAATGTGCAGTTCTGCACATGTTTGCATTTGTAAGGTCCAAAATTAGACAAGTCTTGAAGCAATGTAAAAAAAGAACACGAGTGGCATACCCTGTACCTTGATATTCTCTATTTGCACATGAAAACTAATCCAACATAATCCATTCGATGGATACAACAAATGAGTTGGACACAACCCATAGTTCCGAAAATAGTTTAAAGGCCTTGTCAATATTAAAAAGAAACAAATATATCACCTAGAAATGCTGCAACATGGAGAGCTATAGAGCCATTGATGAAGCACGACAAAAGAATGTGCAAAAAGTATCATCAAGTTTACAAGGAACTCCATAAAAGACAGTTCACTACAGACAACAGCTCCATAGATAAAATAATCAAGATCTTGATGGGTTTATTATTTTAGTTAAAACTGATCCCAACCCCCTTTCCCTTCCCCACCCCTACCCCAACAACAACAACGAATAACAACCGAAACTTTGTTCACAACAAATTAGGGGTCGACTATATGAATCCTTGTTTGCCACTCCATTCAATTGCTAGAGTTCGCGTGAGATTTAAAGCAACCAGCTCCTTAACAATACATAACTCCTATTTGACAATAAATTACGCTGACTTTCAATCTAGTACAACTCTACTCCATTATCCGGGATAGGGACTAGCTATGAAAAATATAGATGGATTCAACCCCCACCCCACCCCCTCCAACCGCCCAACACCTAATACAAACAAATACATACATAATACAACAGCACAACACCACCTATAAAGTAGAGCTCCCAAAGCATGCTACTATCTAAGAACACATGCACCAAAAAAGCATGGAGGAAAACGGAATGAAAGCAAGAAGTTTTCGTTATGAAGACTACAATACCAGAAGGGTTTTCTTAAGGAGCTATCCACTTCGCTGGGGATCTGAATCCGAGGCCGAAGAAAGCAAAGAAGAAGGTCAGGAATACAAAGAAGAGGCTGCAAATGTCAAAACTGTAAAAACTGGGAAGAAACCAGTTAAGAAGATAATCCTTGCAGTTATCCAATGGGGAGGAGAAAGGGTCATACTTTTGAGAAGGGTCAAGGATAAGATAACCATTTATCTTGTCAACTGTATGCCTGTCAATTTCAAGGTTCCTACTTCTTTGATTTCAATTTGATGTCTCTTTTGTTCATGGAACTTTTGTTTTCCATACGACGATCTCCTATGTAAATAAGAAAAGGATTATGCTACACAAACTATTAGAAAATGTATCCCCACAGGTATATGGACACCCCTATGTATCCCTTTATGGTTATGTAGCATTATCCATAAGAAAATATGGTGATGAGTTCTCTATTACACAGAATGACACCATGTAAGAGTTCTCCAAGACTCATTTTATATAATAATAAATTCAGAATGGGCTCTTGTTCACTAGTCTATGTCATGATAATAATTTCCTCGTTCCCCACAAAAAGCACCAGATATATCAACAAGAGAACTTCGTATATGATATCCTTATCATACACATTACAGTATGTTAGTTGCAATTCAAATATTTCCGCTACAGGAAATGTTCCGCATACAACTGTCCTTCATAAGATGAGAGTCAGGAGACAATCCAAAAGTCCAAACTAACATGACCTATTTAGATTTAGCAATGAACCAAATGGAGTGACGAAAAATTATTCATACAGCCAACTCTAAATTTATCGACAACAAGGCTTACTTTGGTGTGTATGAACAAGTTGTTCATCATTAATATGCATATTGAGTTCATTTCCTTTCATATGGGCTGTGCATGTTAACTTCCAGCCAGCACCAAACTCAGGAAGGGTTTTGGAGTCAGCTCACCTTGGGGAATGGAAACCTCCTAGTTTCTAAAGGTTTATCGTGAACCTTGTTGTCCCGTTAATAAATGGGCATGAGGAAGATTAGAGACAGTTGTGTCAGAACGCAGCCTATGATTTAAAGAAGATTTATGTCCAAGAAATCCACGAGTCATTTATTAGAAAACTAGGACGCAGTCTACAGTAGATTCCTAAGAACTGAGAGATCAAAGGGAGTGCAAGTATGAGAACAAGGCTTAATTTGTTGTTAACTTTTTTTCATCCCAGCAGCCAGCCACGAAAAGAATTGGCATGAAAAGCATAAACAAATCAAAAAGTGAGGAGAAAACACCATGTGGTGTTTACATGGATCACCAAACATGTAATAAATAATCAAACAAAAAGGTATCGCATAAAACTTAACATTACAAAAGTCACTGTAAAGAATGCTTTAGTGACATCCAAACAAATTCTTTAGTTTAGCTATCAACTGCATGAAGCAGTACAAAATAAAAATTAAAAAAAAAAAAAATAGAGGGTTTAAATGGTTGTTGGAGTACATATGCATAGCTCTCCTCTTAGAAGAAGATTATTGAGACACCCATTGTGAAGCATCCTACAGCCACCCAAGGGCTTAATCTCTCACCTATTCCAGGAATCATATAACAGTGTCAGAGTTTCAAAGCATAGATTAACTTCATATATATTTATATGACAAGCATCACTTAACCTTCCATCGCATATAGACAGTATATATAGTAATAAATATCATGAACCTTTTTCATGTTTTTCTATGAAGCGAGAAAAAGTTAAAAAATAAACAACAGCTTGCCCATTATCATTCTAAATTAAAAGAAATGCAAGGAAAATTTTCCAGATGCAAAATCTTGAATGAAAAGGAAGGCCTAAGAAGTTCAGAAAATACATCAAAATAATCATATAACATGACTAGATAGCTTGTTTCCCGGGGTGGAATCAAAACATAAGATGTCAGAAACAAGAGCAAGCAAGAAAATGAACAGCCTGCAAAGTAGATTATCTGTTACTTTTTCCATGGCAGAGCAAGAAGATAGAATTTTGTGAGCGAAGGAAGAAAAGGATCAGAAACATATAGGGTGTCTTTAATGGATATTATTGAGGAAAAAATGTATTTTAAATGGTGATATGATGGGAAATATGTGATTAGAAAGTAAGAAAAAGTTATTGATGTGATGGAAAATATTATTTTATTGAAAAATGAGTGGTTGAAAATAAGTTTTGAAAGAATGTATTTGATAAAATGTGTACCAAACAGGTGCATAATTTAAGCATCTATGAACCATCTGAGATTGTAGAATCCCGGTGAATAGAGTTCCACAGTGAAAAATGATTAAACATGTTTTGTACAGAAGGCATTTTTCTAGAATTTAGAACTTCAATAAATAAAACTAGCTTTGTGCTTTCATATATATATATATAAAAGCATGAACCAACTTTTCGCTTTGAAGTGGTTCTTTCCCACCTTATTAGAATTGTCCCATAAATTATTTTGTAAAATCAAATGGGTGGTATTTTGAACTTCAAAACCTCGGGAATACTTCAAAATTGTACAACAATACATTATGAACCAATTCCTGCAAAAGCAGCATAGTGCAGATCGTGTTTTAAGTGAATCATACCTATTCTAGCAGCCTTCCAGAAGACACCTAGAAACCTGCCACATTAGTACTTATTAACATGAATATGAACACGTTTTTATGGAAGAAAAAAGGAAACAGAATAAACCTACAAAAAAAAAAAAAACTCACGAATATAGTGAGTAGATAATATATAAAAAGGCCTGAGGAACAGAAATAAGCTAACACGACATATTTATTTCTCTGCTACCACAATAATAAAACAGGACTCCAGAATTATCAAAAGAATTGCATACACCATGATAGCAGAAAATTCACAACTATCTCAGTTGGTTCCAATTGTATGGCTGTAGAGCAAACAAGTCGAGATTTTCCATGTTGAAGTTTAAACAGAAAAGTATGTAGAGCCCTATGATGCTTCGAGTCCAGTAAAAACTGAGTAGTCTTTCTTATTTTCCCAATTTGGTACAACTCAACCATTAAGCAAGCTGAGTTCAGACTAATGCCTGAACAAAAAGATTTCATTATGGAGACCATTACTATATACAGGAGGGATGTTCATTCGGTACCGATTCTCACTGAGTCACGTCAACAAGAGGAAGTTATAAATGCTATAACGAAACTTCATAAGGAGGTATCTCAAGAAATCTACAAGGCCGGTCCTAATAGGAAGTTTGGAGAATATTTTAGGGACTCTTATCTTTCCTCAAAAGATGAATCCATAAGTTAACCCAACGTATCAGGAAATGAATATCACTGTTATAAATTTGCAGAAGAAAATTGAGAAAGTTTTTTTATACCAGTTGGATAAGGCACAGATAATACCAATAAAAGTTATTTGGAACACCATACAGCATCCCTCCACTTTGATGAGGAAGTTGAAGGGAGAGAGGTGAAATCTAAGATGATTTTACAGTTCTCTACGAGCCATTCCGCATTATGAGAAAAGATCTGATATTAATGAGGTGGTAATGGTTTAATCCTATTCTTTTTTTTTATCCAACAGGGAAAAGTTTATCTGTCCTCTTTCAAATCATATTACCCAAACAAAAACAAATGAAAGAAAGGTTTTAATAACAAATTTGCATCTATTACATGAAAAACTTTCCTAAGTTTTATCTTACATTCAACCAAAAGTACAGATGATATAAATGGAACAAAAGAGTTGGAGTAAATTGCGTTCAAAGTGCTACGGTTTACTAGTGAGACTGAGCCTTTCAAATGTTATTAAGTTGTATCTTACTAAGGAGTTGTTTGACAAAGCTTTTGATTAAAGTTTTAACAGCTTTTGATTAAAGTTTATGTAATGTGGTTGAAGTTGTGGGGTCCAATGAAATATATGGTTAAAATTGAAGTTAGACTAGTTGAAAAGTAAATAAAATTTTAGCATAGTTCTACTAAACAAGCACTAAATCTACCATTAGATAGCGTCTTATACATCTGAAACCATTTTGCATAGATGTAATGGAAGTGTAGGAATTACAAAGAAGATCACAAAAAGGAATTTCATAACCTTGCGTCTTATACATCTGAAACCATTTTGCATAGATGTAATGGAAGTGTAGGAATTACAAAGAAGATCACAAAAAGGAATTTCATAACCTTTCATCTTTTCTTTGGTAATGCCTGAAAACAACTCTTGAACTTTATTATGACTTCTCCCTCATCAGGTATCTTCCATCATCAGTAGGAAACCCAAATTATCGAGCTTTAGCATACACAATTACTTTATCCGCCGATACGAGCATATAACGTCTGAAAACGACTCCTGAAATTTATTATGACTCCCCCCTCATTGGATATCCATGTATTCCATTTTCAGTAAGAAACCCAAATTATTGAGCTTTAGCATACTTTATCTTGCTGAATTTGACAACATGCACATATAAGCACCTTTAATCAATGCTTCATATATGTTTTCTCAATAATCTCCACCTTCAATTAAAAAGATGGAGGATGCCTTATTAAGATGATAAACAAGTGGGATTGGTGTACAAAGTTCCCATGATGGCAGGTATAGTTGCTATGGTGCTTTTAGTGGCTATGCTTGCAGATTGATAGTTAGGTCGCTGCTATCTTTCCTTAATTGACATTAAGGATAGAAATTTAAGAAAAATAGCCCGAGATAGTTAATATGCTAATCGATTTAGTGCCCTGATGATTTAGAATTTTAGATATTAACCTTGTTCTTAGTCATCATAAACATCTTAATAAAGCCTATTATATCACAAGGTAGAATGAAGGCTCGAGAAATACCTCAAAATATATATCTGAGCATAGTTCTCTCAATAATGGGGGGCAGTTATAATGTTATGCTATACATAGATCATGTTGACTAGCATCCTATATTTGATCAAATGTTCCGAAGTATGTCAATGAAACCAAGTAACCTATCTTTGGTTAAATCAATGGATCTACTGAAGCATTTCCTGATGAACTAGAGATTGCAGAACGCCAATACATCCATATGAAATTTTCACATTGAATAACAGACAATCAATCTAGTGTTCAACTTTCAAATTCTGACACAAATCTTACGAACATTCAGGAAAAAAGTATCTGGAGATAGAGAAATTCAACCATATTCATGATAATAAGATCACATGATATACAAAATTTATGCAAGAATTAATATTTTCACATTATGGGACCATATAACATAAAGACATACCCAGTTCGTTGCTCAAGAAGAGCTGGAAATTGCATCTTCAAATAAGTGCAGGCACAGATGCCTAACAACACCACTGTGAGGAAAGAGTGGAAATTGAAGAGAGCTGACTGAAAAGACAATGGAAAATATCAGAACTCACTTCTAATCCAGAAAAAGGTTAAGCAGTTAACTTGATACTATAATCTTAGCAAAATGAAATTGTCTCACCATATTCAAATTATCCCCGATTTAACAACTTCTGCCTCTCGTCTACAACCAAAAGAAGAATTTTTAACATCACACAAACAGAAATATGTGTTGAATATAAACACTAAAGGAAATAGGATTTTATTGATAAAAGTACTACACAGTGCAAATTTTATGAATATAGGACACAATACTGTAGCACCTCACCTATAGACACTACACTGCAACTACTACTCAATTGAAGCACGAAGCACTTAACCACTCAATCAACTCTCACTCCACTAACTGACAACTCGTGTCACTCTCTTAACAATTCTCTTATTGTATCTCTTTCATGTCATTTCTCTCTCACACCACTCATACACTATCAGGGGCAGAGCCACCTGGGGTCTGGTGGGGGTTTCACCAAAATCCCAATTTTGGTCCTGGGCATTTCACCAACGGAAAACGATAAAAAACCGCATCAAAAATTCAAGAGAAATACTGTTGAAAAAAAAATCACTGTTGCTAGAGAAAGATTACCATCATGGCATCAAGAAACAACAATTCTAGAAAAATAAAATAAATTATAATGAGTTGAGTTCAAATTAAATCATTCACAGCAAACAAATCGAGTCGATTTCAACATATAAAGCCCGTTTTAACACTAATACAATCCGATACTACCTTCCAAGTTTGTTGATGAAGAAGTTGAGAAGAAATCACAACAGCATAAGATAAAGTGGTGCCAGGGTTGATCAACGGATTCCCAATTTTGTGTAAAAATACCCGAGAAAGAGAACCTAGTTGCTCTTCCCCTTTCCAAACAGACCTGGGTTCATAGGCCAGCGTTTTAATTGGGCTTTACCCTTCTTTTTTTTCCCCTAAATTTATCTATACTTTTATATATAAATAAATAGTGAAGGAAACGTGTATCGTACGTTAGTTGATTAGTATTAAAAATAAGTATTTGTAAATTTGGTTCATATTATTTTTAAATATATTGCGCACTTTTAAAATATATATGATGGAAATGATTTTGATTTGGCTTGGTTGACGATTTTGTTGATCTGATCATGCATGAAGAAATTAGTTTAATTCAGAACCTTCTTCTGTTATATGACAGTAGTACTCTAGGAAACCAGTATCTACAGAAAAAGAGAAGTGACGGAAAAGGAAAATAATATTGAAAGTCCTCGTAACCCGGAAAAAGATCAGCAGAAGAATTAATTCAAAAAATCATGTATCTCTAATTTAGGAAAAACTAACGCTATGATATAAATTCAAGTATCATTATTATCAATCAAGTTTTTCCCTGATTTAGTATACAAGGAACATAAAAACTTCACATCAAGCGGATCTGCAATTTACTTGCACAAGACCAAGTTGCCTTACAAAGAGAAATGTAAATCATATTAAAACTCGTAAATAAACATATTACATAAATCTATAATTAAAAACGTGGATAATTCAATTGGAAGAACTTACCCAAGATAGAGTGCACCACTGTAATGAATTAGAACCACAAATTTAATATTGACAAATCAGAATCACTAAAATTATGACAAACTAAACAAAATTATAATAAAATAAAAATTTGAAGTATGTGAAGTGAATGAAGAATTGAGAGAGAAAAGTAACATATTGTAAACTCGTTAGATGTGAACACGAATTAACATAAATAAATAGTCAAAAACAGCAAAAATTTGTATTTCACCCAATTGCTTTTTCAATGTTGAATTTCATTTTTATTACTTTGTATCCCATATATACAATTATGAATTTATTGATTAGAACTTTTGACAAACTGCATAAATCGAATATACGAACACACTAACAAACAAATTGCACCTTAAAAAAATAAAAGCTTTTCTTATTTTATGAAAAACCAAAAAATCTTAAATACTAAAAGAACGGATAATCTACTGGCCAGCAGTCCCTTAATGGGCTATGCTACAAAAGAAAATAAATAAAAAACAAAAAATAATCAACTAAAAATATTAAGTTCCGTTTTGATTTAGCAAACGAATTGAAACATCCAAAATTCATCATATGTCATCGCAAAGCAGTGAGTTTAATGGGAATCGACGCGAGCTTTCCGGAATGGGGTCATGGGCCCAAAATGGACATTGTATGCAAAAGTTACATTATTTTCTTCGAACGAATCCAAACATTCCAATTACGCAATCACTCTTTAGTCCACATCACCTTTCAATGGCTTACATTCCTTTATTACTAATGAATTGAAACATTATATTTTTTTTAAAATGTACGCGGCGTGTCTCTGCACAGGACGTGTGTGTGTAGAGACACTGAGTTGTTAGCACGAAAAAAATAAAAAAAACTAACTGTAAAAAAATAAAAAATAATAAAAAAGACTAAAAAAAACCTAGGACTCCGTGCACAGACACACATCCGTGTCTCCACACTATGCGGAGACATGACAAACATCGTGTCTCCGCATAGTGCGAAGACAGTGCTAAGCCTTAGAATATTTTTTTTTAGTCAGTTTTTATTTATTTCTTTATTTTTGTGCTAACAATATGCGAAAATTTGCGTACACCGTGTCCCCGGATTGTGCAGAGACACGGACACTTTGGATCGCGATAAACCTCTTGATCTGATGTTAACATTAGAGATGTGGCGATGAAATTTCTGTGTGTTAATATCATCCCTTGCTAGTTCCATTAGTCCAGGATGAATACAACTGGGCTGCAACATCAGTTTGTTACAAACTGGTGGCAATGGTAGTAACTCAGATAAATCCAATGATTCAATCAAACCTAAGAAATACCATATTGGAATGTTTGGATTGACTGTAATATGAACTGAAGTTTTGGGACTTAGAATAATACAAGGTAGATTCAAATGCATGATTTTATGATAGAGTTCATGAGTTGTGATGATAAGTTTTAGGTTTGAGTCCTCGGCCTGTTTTGTAACCTCCCTCGCGATGTACTGTGGGTTGGCAGTGGTGGCAATAGCACTAATGCCCACAACGGCGAGGAAAGATACAAGGAAAAGGATTGAGTTCTGGGGGAATTTTTTATTTTTTTCACCGTGTCTCCTCACAGTCTCGAGACGTGAGTTTTTTTTTCCTGTTACATAAGAATTTCATACATACATGAAAATCAAAATAATTTTATACTGAAAAATATTAGGATATACCAAACACATACATACATGAAAATCATAATAATTTTATGCTGGAAAACAAAAAAGATAGCAGAAACTCATATTTGTTATAATTGACTTACGTCGTTCAGTCTCATATTCTGCTTCTTCTATTTGATTTCTGAGTTGATAAAGCTAATAATTTATTTGATGGTTGAAATGAAATCATATATTGTCTTCTTGCAAATGAAATCATATACTGCCTTCTTGCAATTGTTTTAATAGATTTGTATGTATATCAGTGGCAAGTCGATTTGTAAAATATTAGTGGCAACTCAGTTTGTATTTATTACATAATAATTGAGTCAGCTTATGCAATAGTACTAAACCGATTTCAAACCAGATTAATGTGAAAATCAATGTGACAAAAATGAACAGTGAATCTCACATTCACTCTTTTAAGATAAAGAGGGATAAGGATGTTCTTATATGGTGATGATACTACTACATTTGGAGTTATGTGCTAAGTTTTACTGAACGATCATAAACTTGTTTCATTAAGCACCTATATGTAGTCAAAAGTGAAAGGGGGTTTTTTGTCCCAAAAAAAAAACACTGAGATGAAACATAATGACTATAAAAATATTAATTTTCAACAAACAATTTTTATTTTTACAACTTTGACATTTTTGCCATTATAAAGTACTTGAAACGTGGGAACCGAAGAACTAAAATTACCTAACCTTTCAAAGGAAATGAAGCAAGGATTATATCAAAAGCATTGTGTATCAGTTGTGAATAGAAATAATCAACTCTTTGACAACATGAAAAAAATCAAAAGCTAATACTACTGATTTTAAGACTGTCGTCCTTCAAAAAAAATCATACTCAGCAGAAAATTTGCATTCTTTTAGAGAAATCGTTTTGCTTACATATAGATCAAGCATTTAGGTCCCATCAAGGGGATTTGTAACCATTGTAGCATCCATATGATCTCACCAACAGTAGTCATCGACTATATAAAAACTAAAACTGCAGCCATTTTCAATCAATATTAGCCCAAATATGCAATTAAGAAAACAAAGGGAGACTTTTTACCACGATTAGAAATGGCAACACGTGCCCCACCCTTACTTTCAATACAGGAAGCATCTAATTTATGAATTTACAAAGTTAAAAGAATTTTGCACCAAAACATAACATATCGCTCAAAAATTCATCTCAAAATTTCTCCCCATAGTTTCAACTACTTTTTGACAAGACTACCATGCATCAACAACATAACCAAACCACTGCAGCATTAAATCTTGATTTTGAAAAATAGCAAGTACAGAAATAAGAACAATTAATTAATAAACCTCTAAATCAAGTAAGGTGCATATATAGTCGAAGTAATGCAAAAATTTATACAGGACAAAAGAAACAAAATTTCAGTAGGTGTTGATTGTCCGGAAATCAGATAGCTAAATCTTGCATATCAGTGTAAAATAAAAGAGAAATTATGAGTCAATTTTCATTAGCCAATTTAACGAAATGATGTAACTACCTCAAAATAGTACCACCAAAACCATCACCAAATTGTAACTCCTGTAAGATTGAAAATTCAAATTAGCAGGAATTATGTAGCTGGTAACCAATTATAAGGAAATGAACTTAAATGTAGTTTAGAATATGAGTGAAAAAGATATTATTATTGGTAGTAATGTAAAAAAAATGACTTACAAAAAAATTATTGATTACTTTAACAAACATTGTTATTGAAGAAAAAAACTCTGTGCAGGCGGAGGCACCTCATTGTACCTCCGTGTGCAGACGGAGGTGCACACAGAGGTACCTCCATGTAACTTCGTGCGATATATATATATATATATACACACACATACATACATACATACATATACACATACAATGCTACCAAAAAAAAATTTTCAACTAATGCAAATTTGTTTTATTGCATTGATATTGATATGGAAACAATGAAACAAACAACAAACATATCCACCACACACATAATCATAGCAAAAAATTGTCATCTCAATCTCAGACCTTAGACAATGAAAAGTTCGAACCCTGCAAAAATAAGGTCTTGGGATGGTCAAACGAAAATTTCTTGACAAAATTAGAGCACAAAGAACAACGCAAGGAGAAAAAAATTCAACAGATAGAAGAAGAAGAAGAAGAAATGAGGAATTTTATGGCGAATGGAATGAAGTATGGTTGGTTGAGTGGAAAAATTGAGAAAGAATAAAGACGAAGTGGTGTGTCAGGAAACGTTGATGACGAAGTAAAAAAAAAAAAAGATTTTTGACGACGATAGGAAATTGCGACACGTGGAGCCTTTACTTTGCCTCTTTTAATATATAGTGATATATTAAGCGCCCGTTTGTCTACCATTCATCTAAAATATTTTTTGCTACAATAAGATTCTCCACCACACATTCACCTAATAAAATATTCAATACACAAACCAATAAAGTTACTTTAAATTTCAACCATACATTTTTCAAAAAATACTATTTATTACTCCATTTTAACCCAATAATGGGTGACAAATAAGCCCTAAATATTACGTCAAATCTATATGAGAATCATTTTTTAGACTATTTATCATTATAATAATTCAATTTTTTCAATAATACTTTACTTTTTATTTTTCAATGGATATTTAATTATTTTAATAATATCATACTTTTCATTTTTCAATATGTATTTAATTTATTAATCATTTGAACAATTTGAACAATATTATCATTAATTATTTTGTCAACTATTTAGTTATGATGAATGTACATTTAACACATTCATTACCCTTTTTTTTTCAATATATACTTAATTTATTTAGCCATATTTAACAGGTTGATTATTCAATGAATATTAAGATACAAAGAATGTAGACGGGAGGACATAATGTGTATCTATGATAAATAATTTCAATTGATATATTCAATGAATATTAAGCGAATATGAAGAAATGTTAGATGTTCAGTTCAGATTAAAAGGGTAAATGGAGGAATTATTCTAATTGACTTCATCAACTATTTAAATTGCTTTTACAAACTGATTTTTATTTCATTTGAATCAAAAGTTTATTCCACATAAATAATTTATTTTGATTAGTTTTTATATTTTCACATCTTGTAATATTATTTGTATAACACCTATAAAACATTTCAGAATAACGTGTAACGCACGTTCAACTATTGCTAGTCACTATTAAAAGAAAAGAGGGAGATTTGAAAGGCACTGTTTCTGTGGAAGTGTGCCACTTTTTTTTTTAAATCAAGCTAGATGTACATTCCAACTTAGATGACATTCCTCCCTACGTGGAGAAAATATGTGCAGTAATGTGATTGATGAGTTAATAATTAAAAGTGTAGATATTGTTATATGGAAGAGTGTAAAATAAGGTATGAGGGAGAGTTGAAGAAAAGTGACTTTATGCAGCTTTATGTGATTTGTGTGCACAATGAAATTCTAATATTGATCTCTATATTTTTTGTTTTATCTTTTTTATATACTTGCCTGTTCATTATATTTCTCAGCTAGGAATGCCTTAAATCTTAGCATCTAATCAATTACTCTATTATAGTTTCTTCATATGCAAGCTGTTCAAGACTTCAAGTTCTTCTGGCATCTGATGAACGTCTAAATCGGGAAAATCTTATGGTAATACTGGTATGACTATATACCATGGGCAGATATGGGGATCCGGTGCAGCCTTGGCCCATATCCTATTTTGCTTTGTAACTTTTTTATTAACAAAAGGGAAGAGTTGAAAAGTAAGGAATTAACTATGCACAATTGAAAAATCAGATTTTAAGTTTGACTAGTGCAAAAATCAAGTTTTAGTTAATTAATAAAAAATATTTATTAATTAAATTTAATAAGACTACATTTATGTAATTAATAATCATATATACATAATTTTAGGTCACATGTCACTTTTTTTTTAAAATTAATAGGTCACATATTATTTTGAGATCACAAATCAAAAATTTTATAGGTCACGGATTATTTCGAGGTCACAGATTTTTAAATTAGTCGGTCACATATTATTTTTGAATCACATATTATTAAATTTTTATATCACAGTTGAGTAATTCGTTACAAATTACCAAATATTTGGTCACAAATTACCGAACATTTGGTCACAGACTACCACCACTACCACTATGGCCACTTTTGACCACCCGCACCACGCCGTCACCGCCACGACAGCACCAACAAAGCC